>JAKTSK010000028.1:0-155534 GCA_030580155.1 Diutina siamensis
TAGCTGTAGCTTTTTTAACTGTAGCTGAACGTAAAACTTTAGGTTATATGCAACGTAGGGTTGGTCCTAATGCAGTAGGTTATTATGGTATTTTAATTTACCCACCCACCTACCCAACCAATCCTAAAATCCAATCACTTGAGTTAACAATCATCAACTCTTGGAGTCAATGTCCACGCCACCATCTCTCCCAATGAGGTTATGCACTAGGATTTCGCCTAAGCAGGTTCACGGGTTGATAACCCGGCAATCATCACCGGACAACACCTCCACCACCAACATGCACCAATTGGTGGCACCAGATATACACCGCCCCTCCGGAGTCCTCCGGAGCCTTCAGGACCACCCTAGCCACTTGAGTAAGGGTCCGATCAGTGTGATGCTCATTGCACCTAATCCCGAGAAACATTCTGATGCCGTGCGGACTGCTGCAGTGGATTAGGGTCGCGTCGGGTGCCATTGACCGGGGGTCAATTGTTAGTAAGGTTTACATTAATATCACCCCACATTTCATGTCGACCCCATATAGTTCTTATCCCCACATCTCCCCATCGCTTGTATACCCCACAAAATTTCACTCGGCGATTGGCCCCGGCCTGTCTTTGCGCCAATCCCCGCACCCCTCTCCCCCTCCACTGTCCCAACATATAAAAACACCATCGGTCCCCCCTCTAAATGATCAGAATCTCAGCCTCCTTTCCAACTCTGATGTTTAGAATGGCCACCAAAGCATCCGCTGCCCAAATTGCCCAACGACTGTACTCGTCGTTGCCATTGCTGGTTTCCGTGACCTTCCCCAATGGCAAGTCTTATGAGCAACCCACGGGGTTGTTTATTAATAACGAATTTGTCAAGCCGGTCAAGGGACAAACTTTTGAAGTTATTTCTCCTTCTACTGAAGAAGAAATTACCCACGTGTACGAAGCATTGGATGAAGATGTCGACATTGCCGTGGCTGCAGCCCAAAAGGCATTCAACTCGCCGTGGCTGACCCTGGACCCTTCGGTGAGAGCTAGATGCTTGATCAAATTGGCTGACCTTGTTGAACAACATGCGGAAACCTTGGCTTGTATTGAATCTCTTGACAATGGTAAGTCCTTGCAATGTTCTCGCGGTGATGTCGCCTTGACTGCTGCCTACTTTCGCTCCTGTGCTGGCTGGGCTGACAAGATTACTGGTCTGGTTATTGAATCGGGCAACACTCACTTTACTTATACCAGAAGAGAACCAGTGGGGGTTTGCGGGCAAATTATTCCCTGGAACTTTCCTCTCTTGATGGCGTCGTGGAAGCTTGGGCCCGTGTTGTGTACCGGGTGTACCACCGTGTTGAAGACTGCTGAATCGACTCCCTTGTCGGCGTTGTACTTGGCCAACCTCATTAAGGAAGCCGGTGTGCCCGCTGGTGTTGTCAACATTGTGTCTGGGTTTGGTAAGACTACTGGTAATGCCATTGCTCACCACCCCAAGATTCTGAAGGTTGCGTTTACTGGGTCTACTGCTACTGGTCGTGTGATTATGAAGGCAGCGGCTGAGTCCAACTTGAAGAAGGTGACGTTGGAATTGGGCGGCAAGTCCCCCAATATCGTGTTTGATGACTGCAATATTGATGCCACCGTCAAGAACTTGATCACCGGTATCTTTTACAACACTGGTGAAGTGTGTTGTGCCGGGTCTAGAATTTATATTCAAGAAGGCGTTTACGACAAGGTGGTGGCTGCGTTCAAGGCTGCTGCTGAATCGGTCAAGATTGGTAACCCCTTTGATGAAGATGTGTTTATGGGGGCTCAAGCTTCCGACATGCAATTGCTGAAGATTCTCAAGTACATTGAAATTGGTAAGAATGAAGGGGCCAATGTGGTGACTGGTGGGGAAAGATTGGGTGACAAGGGTTACTTTGTCAAGCCCACCATCTTTTCTGATGTTAAGGAAGATATGCAAATTGTCAAGGAAGAAATCTTTGGTCCCGTTGTTACTATTTCCAAGTTCAAGACTGTTGATGAAGTGATTGCTTTGGCCAATGATTCGGAATATGGCTTGGCTGCTGGTGTTCATACTGAAAATGTCAACAGAGCCATTGAAGTTGCCAACAGAGTTCATGCTGGTACCGTTTGGGTCAATACCTATAACGATTTCCACCCCATGGTGCCATTTGGTGGTTACTCTCAATCTGGTATCGGGAGAGAAATGGGGGAAGCTGCTTTGGACAATTATACTCAAATTAAGGCGGTTAGACTTGGCTTGAAGCCCACTAACTAGGTAAGTAAAATGAAGTTCGAATAAGTAAATGGTATTAGGAAGATGAATGCACAAAATTGAAAGAAATCTGGTACACTCGAGGGTAAATAGAAAAGAGCGGTACCACTCGTATATTTAATGTATTGAAAATCAGTCAAAGCAATGTTTGTTAGATCCGTCTGGAACCCTCTCAACATCATAAGAATCGTAAGTTAGAACTGGCTGCGGCTGCACTACATTGTTTTGAAGACCAGCAAGTAAGGAGGCCAGGAAGTAAGCACCTTTCCCGCAAGTGGTTGATTTGACACTTCCCTTGTAGATTTTCCATTTTCCTACCATTTGGGTTCTTTTTTACCATACTTTTCGTCGACTTTATTCTTTTGTTGTAAAATGGAATTTGAAGATAGTGATGAATATTGTGATTGTGTTATATTGATCCTAGCCCTTTACCTATCCATTGGCTTACTTATTGCCTTCCCATTCACGTCTAACAAACCCCAATCAACCTCTAAAGAATTTCTCTCCAACCTCTTCCATCCCCAACCAACCTCTTTCGAACCTTTCTCCAACTTCTACCAGCTTTGCTCACTGGTGCGAAAATCTATTGGCCAATGTCATTGGTGAGACCATTGAAAATCGCTGGCGCTAGCCTCGCCTCGATCCTCGGCGGTTACTATCTTTTGGATGCTAGGTCAAGTATTCATGAATACGTATTCTGTCCTCTTATTCGGGCTTGTACTGATGCCGAACAGGGTCATCGTTTGGGGGTGAAATTATTGCTGACTGGATTACACCCCAGAGTTTTGGACGATGAGTTACACCCTGAATACGATCAATTGTTGGGAGTAAATGTATTTGGGAAGCAATTGAAGCTGCCTATTGGTCTTGCTGCTGGTATGGACAAGGATGGTGAATGTATCGATGGATTGTATGATGTTGGCTTTTCCTATGTGGAAATTGGCCTGATTACTCCCAATCCTCAACCTGGTAACCCTCAACCCCGGTTCTTTCGCTTGCCTCGAGATGAGGCTGTGATTAACCGCTATGGGTTCAACTCTCAAGGTGATTTTTCAGTGATGGCAAGACTTCAAGTTCGATTCGCCCAATTGATGGAATCATTCAAAAGCCAAAACCATGGGGCTGAACCTAGCGTCAACTCGTTTCGTCCCGGAAGATTGTTGGGGATTAATTTGGGCAAGAATAAGACTGGTGATGAGATCGAAGATTATGTGGTGGGGGTGCAACGGTTACTGAAGTATGCCGATGTATTGGTGGTTAACGTTTCCTCTCCCAATACTCCGGGGCTTCGTGACTTACAACTGGAAGAAAAATTAACGACATTGTTAACTACGGTGAGACAAGAACGGGATAAGGTTGGTGCCAATTTGTTGGGATCTATTCCCCCCGTGATGGTCAAGGTGGCCCCCGACTTGACCGAACCAGAAATCGAACTGATTGCGGCACTGGCCAAGGCGTCGGGAGTCGATGGTATCATCATTTCCAATACCACCATCCAAAGACCAGTAAAATCATTATTAACCACTGACTCAACCCTCATTCATCAAACGGGGGGGTTGTCTGGGAAACCATTAAAGCCATTGGCGTTACAAGCACTTCGGACGTTACGTAAGTATACCAAGGATTCCAACCTCGTGTTGGTTGGCTGTGGAGGTATCTCCTCCGGTAAAGACGCCTTGGAATTTGGCAAGGCCGGCGCCACTTTCGTCCAATTGTACACTGCATTTGCCTACAAGGGTCCTGGATTGCCTCTGAAGATCAGAGATGAGTTGGCAGCGGAATTGATCAAGGAGGGCAAGACATGGCAACAGATCATTGGTAGTGAATCATGTTAGGTGATTTTTTTTAATATCAATATTGCAACAATAACCGAAAGGTGACATTGCTACCAAATAAGGAAGGAGGATCCGAATATTGTTGGACCTTACCAATACATATTACCCTGGTAACCAACCCTACTCTCATGATATTATCTAGCACTTCATATCCTTCGCAGATACTCTCCCCACACCTTGTCCCAAAAAGGTATATGCGTATGACCGCCCTTAATTGTTTGACGAAATATACCAACCGATCTACACTAATCGGCGAGGCAGTGCCGATCACTTATTAAAGCGGTAAACTATTCATTGGGCTGGCTCATTTCCTTCATTATTGGTCCAACTATCGGTAAAATCGGTACCCGATATCTGTGCCTGCATATACCTGGTTCTATTTTTTTCATGACTATTGTGGCTATTTTTCCTGGTTATGCCACGACCGCGACCCTACATCCCCAACTAGTTAACGCTGGTGTGTCCTTGCCACACATACTGCCTGTGGATTAAAAACTGCCACCAACAACGACCCCAAACACCACCCCTTTTGTACCCACGTTGATGATTTATCGGATATAACCAACCAGAGACACCTACCCCCGCTCCATGACTCTCGAATCGTCACCTGCTCAAACTCAACCTTGCCCTCAGTCACCATCATCAATAGACAAATTCACTATCCCATCAACTCCCCAAACCCCGCAATCCCCCCAATCATGTTCCGATAGCATGAATGGCCTGCTACGATCATATTCTATCGAAGAAATCAAACTCCACGACCAACCCGACGACCTATGGATGATCATATACAATAAAGTGTACGACGTGACCCACTTTTCTCAGGACCACCCTGGTGGTGTAGAGGTGTTGTATGATTGTGGAGGGGTCGATGCTACTGAAGCATTTGACGACGTGGCCCATCTGGACGACGCAGTGAAAATGCTTCGACCCTACCTTGTGGGCCAGGTGGTGAAAAATGAATGGCAAATGTATCCTCATTCGAGATCGCCACCTCCGGCGCCAATTATGAAAAAGACCCCCCTAGTAACTAAAAGCCCCTATTTGCATTTGCTCAACGAAAAGTTGGCGTTTTGGGCTCTCGGTGTCATTGCATTGGCGGCACTATCCGTCTATATTGGGATTCAAATGGTAAAGTGGAATTTTTAATTGGCACGTTTGTATTATTAAATTTGGGAATAAACAATTCGATCATCGACTCTTATACTATTTTCTCCACTAAATCAGCCCACCTTTGCCCCCTGGGCCTCCTCTCCTATGTGCCCGGGTACACAAATACTCCTTTCTCCCCACCCCCACCACTACCCTCCAACATCAGCTCACACCATCTCCACCCCCACTTCAGCTAGCGTCATAATCAGGCAGATAAGTCAATTCAAATGTAATTGCTAGTAGGTTGCCTCAAAATTGGAGTTACAAGCAAGGGTGTGTGGCCATGCATCTTTTGGTGTAACTGCATGTTTAGCCGGTGGGCCCTAATTTTTCCTCACTCTCTACCATCGTCGCCTGCTTCGTTGATTAGCCGGTGGCTAACCTTATTGGCGCTCGCTTCGGGGTTCATCTGCTACTAGGGGGAGTGCTTGTGTCAAACTTTATTAGTAAGGTTTTTTAAATACCGTTATCGTCGGCAGTTGCCCGAGGCAATGCCACGTTCTCCGTTGTTCCGCTTATGCTAGTAGGTGCACGGCTCACCTAGTTATGCTTAGCATCACTGGTATTGCAGCAAAAGATGTCGTGCCCCGTGGAAAAAAATTTCGGCGGAACAACATAATGTTAGTGGCTACTAAAACGAGATAGTGGGTGCATATCTGACTAAGATATCGGAAACCCACGGTAGGACATCACCATACATTCACTAATGATACTGAGTTATGTTTAGCTACGAGATATTCCTCATTCCGCCCGCCGCCCTTTATTTGGTTTGCCAGATCATCCCAAGATCGATCCATCGGTAGGAAATCTTAAGTTGACAACCGCATCGAAACTAGGCAAAATATCCCCCCGAACGATGCAGGTATAGCATAAACGCCCGCCATGGCAGCACAATCCCTGTACATTGAAAGAGGCATTCCAAGCACTCGTACTTTATAAAGTGATTTTAACTTTTTGACCGCATAAGCTCGGTATGATTAAGCTAAACTAACTGTCGCCCGTTATGCCCAGGTTAAGGGACGGCGGTAAATGATGCCAATGGCAATGGGAGAGGGTAGGATGGTCCATCCTAGCCCCTGACCCCGTTTCAAGTCGGCATCAGGGCTTTGTAAATGAGGGATCTATTGTGTTCATCTCGCTTCAATAGTGATTGTTGAATACATCAATAACCGAAACAAAAACCTGGTTTGCACCTAATGAGGAGGCAGCATGCATTGCTATAATAGGATAGGGACCGAATTAGATTCCTTCCTGGCGCCTTGATTTAAATTAGCCATGGTTCCTGAATATTCCGAGAATATCCACTCATGTTTGTATATACCAATTTGGCAGCCGCCGCCATAGTGTTCATCATCCTTCAGTGGTTGTTCCTTATCTTTGTTTTCTTCACCAGAGAAGTCACCAAGATCATCTACTTTTTATGTTTCTATACATTTTTCCGGCAACTTTCCCAAGTGTTTGCCCTTGTCATTGCTAAGGATGGTCTTAAATGGTGGCTGGCCTTTTGCTATACCTGCTTTTCGACGTGGCCAATCATGCTTTTGATTTTTTCTCTTTGTTGTTTCCTTTTCACCACCCACGAGACTCCCGTGCGCAATGGCGACAATGAAATGATGTTTATTGTTGACGATAAGCGTCTCTTTAGAATCTTGTGCCTTAAAGTTTGTGTGGCGCTGTTGACAGTGATGGCGGTTACTCTCACCATCGTTGGTGCGGCGATCGTTACTAGGGTACCGGTGGACAAAGTCCTAACCAGTCAACAATGGAAATACGCCAAAGGTATTCGCACCGCTGGTGCCTGTATCTTTCTCTTAATTACTATTATTGCTACCCTCGTCACCATTCTCCGATTCAGACAATACCGGGACACTACCTTTGCCTTCAGTTTTGTCACCACCGTGGTTTGCAGTGTTTTGATTATCATTTCTCTCATCCACCAAATTTTGCAAATTCACCTCGATGATTTGAACATTTACCATGGGGTGCTGTCGTTTGTGCGCTACGAATATTGTATGGCGATGGCCATGGAATATTTGTGCGCACTCATCGCCTCTTATAGTTATTGCTGTATCCAAAAGGAGCCGTTCCCAAGTGAGCAAGCCACCGAGGATGAGGATGAGATGGCATTTGAGAAGCATTTTTGAATCTTCCACCCACCATGCGTCGACAAATAAGGTTTAGCCGTATGCTTTCCTATTTGGGAAATTATGAACATATGATTAATGGTGGCCAATGGGGCCGGTTGAGGTGAAACTATCAAGGGTGAATAAAAGTATCAGGGCTTGATTTGGTTAATCTGATGCTGGGGGTGAAAATTTCTTTATTTTTCCCCATTTCGTCATGAAATTATTGCCCCAGTACTGGTCATGAACTATCCATCCTCAATTGAGGCGGGTGCGTGGAACATCCATGCATGCAAACAATAGGTTACTTATTGACTCTGTGTCCGGGGTCTGGGGTAAACAAATACCTTCCCTCACGGTGTAACCCCTCTTGGGTCACCTCCACTTTTCCCCGGCCATCACCATCAATATTGAACCTTTTTTGCTTGATGGTTACCTAGTTACGAAAGAGATAGACCAAGGGTAAGGCGCATATCAACGTCGTAATTCCGCCTCGTTTTACCAAGTATTGGGGATAAAAACTTGTCGACAACCGTGTAATTTAACTATTTATTAGTGATGTCTACCTTTGTTTCGGACCTGCTAGCAGGGGCTTCCATTACCTTCATTATCCTACATTTTTTCTTTTACTGCTTTGTATTCTTCTTCCGGAAGTTATCGAAAGTGGTATACTTTATACTAACCTACAATACCCTTCGATTAGGAGCAAATATAACGGCAGTGATAGTGGCAAAGAATGGGTTTACTTGGAAGCTGATATTTGCATATAACTTTCTAAGTGTCTGGCCAGTGATATTTTTGGTATTACTGAGTTCTTGCTTTTTGTTCAAAACCCATGAGACTCCCATTTACGATGAGTATGATAAGGCAGTATATATCATTGATGAAAAGCGGGCCAAAAATATCTTTCTTCTTAAATGTGTGTTTTTATCAACGTCCATCATCGCTGCTATCCTTATCGTGGTGGGGGCTGCCATCATCACCAACCATCCCCTTGAACAAATTACCACTCACCATTTATGGTCAAAATCCCAGGCACTTCGAGTGGCCGGAATTGCCATCTTTATCTTCCTAACAATTTGTATCACCCTCGTTACGGTGTTACGGTACCCAGTTTATCGGGACACCCCCTACGCTTTTAGTTTCATGACGACATTGTTATGCTGTGTATTATTGTTCATTTCGTTGATTCATAACGTCTTGGCGATTTATGTCGATCGAGTCGACTACTACTTGGTGGCGAGTTTCCATCTGTTTATCAAATATGAATATACCATGTCGGTGACCATGGAGTTTATTGTGTCGGTGTTGGCTAGTTACTCTTATTGTTGTTTAAAATCAGAAGAGTTCCTCACTGTCGAAGATTAATTTTTTACCAATATATGACATTTTTTTAAAAACATTCACTTACTTACAGCCATAACCAGTTTGGTTCTGTTGCTTTCTCAAGTCGATGGTGTCGAGGATCAGTTGAGCTGCTTTAACCCCTGATAACATCATTGCCCCGAACGTGGGTCCCATCCGGTTGCAACCATCAACTTCGGCAAGTTCCATACCAGCAATTACCATACCGGGGACAACTTCCCGGGTGTTTTTGACAATGGCATCTTCGGCGTGGTTCATGTCTAACCCTCTCATTCCTCCCAATTCCGATCCCTGGCCATAGATTTGTGCCATTCTTTTGGCAGAAAATGCTCCAAACGGACCATCATGACCGGTGGTGGACAAAACCACATCGCAATTGATCGTGTTAGGATCCATACACAGTTGAGTGTCGTGGTTCAATGCCACCAACGTCCAATTGGTGACTACCCCGGCAATTCTCAACCCATCACCATCATCTCTGGTAATTAAATCTTCCACCGCAGTAGCATTGAACAACTTGATGTTGGGAAATTGTAAAACTTTGGACATTAACGTCAGCATAAACAAAGCAGCGTGCTTAACCACGACATAATCACCTTCATCATCGTATTCAACCCCAAGTTCACTTAAGAAGGTATCAGCAGGCTTCCGAGCCACCAATGCCAGAAAGAGCTGACCGCCTAACCAGCATCCACCCCCAGGAGAGACCAGAGCTTCGATGATGGCAATCTTCAAATCAGGGCGGTTCTTACCAAGAACATAAGCGGCAGATAACCCTGCTGATCCAGCACCAACAATTACAATATCCAGTTCAGCGTACTTATCCAAATCAGCAAAGTACCGGCGAGTCATGGCTCTGGAAACCGTCAGTTCCCGAATGGGGGCGAACTTGAACGATTCCCAATCGGCGAATTGAGTAGCAGCTCCTTTCAGAGCCGACAGAGTCAAAGTCGATACTTTTGTCTCGTTGGGGAGATCTTGAGCGATTCTTGTTGATAAAAGAGTAGGAGGGACCATTGGTGATGATTAATAAACCACCACAACCCCTGAGGACGGGTCAATTTATAGTATTGGCCAATTGCCAAAAATCCTTCGTAAGTGCATACTATCCTTAGACTTTGAATAAGTTGGTGCTATCATTATTGCATATGCTCCAAGGAAGGAGCGACATTTCCAACTAGACCATACCGACGGTGAAAATAAAAATCATCAAGAATTTGACCGGAACAACTACGGGGGGGTAGTACCATTGAAAATAAACTCCAACCGTCACAAATTAACGATGGTCGGCCAACCATATTTCGACGTCGCCAATAAATGTGAGCCGTTTCAGTTACAGCCGATCCATCAACACGGTCACGGCCTAAAAAACTTGACACAATGCTAGCACGGGCTTAAACCCCTCAACCACCATTACTCAGGGTCCATGGGGACGCTGATTATCTTGCATTTGCTTGACTAATTCCAAGGGTCGATCCGATCCGACCAAGGCTCTCACTTGCTTAATGTGGAAGTTTTAGAGTGTACCAGCCGGGTTGGAGTTGTCAGTTTGCCAATGAGGGTACAAAACCGCCAACATTTGACCGACTACACGGCAAAAATATTAGTTTCTATTTTGAAGATTATTGGATATGGATGACCACCACCAACTTTCCGACAAATGTTTGAATAATAAGACACGTTCGTAATGTATATCAGATAAAACGGTTCCACCTTGCTGACAAAACCCTTCGTATTAGCGACGATAGCCACGCCGGGTGGCTGTCGGGATCGTTGCCAAATTAGGAAAATTACCGTCACTACCATCCTCCAGTTGGAGGATAATACCCGGTTAATGGATGATTGTTTAAACCATAACACGTAGGTTTAAGGGTATCAAATCCTCTGAGATTATGTTGACGCCCCTATTTCCGGCGTAATATGTCATGATGCAGTGACTGTGGCAAGTTGATACAGAAGCACCGGTGTTACTGGAAAACGCTCGGAGGCACCGGGACGAATCCGAGGAGTAGCTGAGAAGGTGATATTTACAGAGGAGATACTATGATGCTTGATAATGCTATCGATGTTATTTTGAAGAATTTCCAATTACATTTACCGCGGGTTTTGCCGGATTTTTGGTTTGAGCCCTGGTGACACGGCAATACCGTCCTGGTTTAAAAAGTGTTCACTCGGTTCGAGATTATTAAGACAACCGACCGATACCGTTCCCCTATTCTACGCATACTTAAAAGGCCAAGTACCGCCGCCATCTGGAAATTGACTGTCGCAAACATTATAAAATCATGTTGAATACTATCCACCCACATGCTAATGTTCAGTTACCACTGATCCACCTGTTGCTTGATTTCCCTCCAGCACCGATGGTGTCCCAACCTCTGATGGCAGCGGTGGCCATGCAATCTTCCTACTCCCATCCAGTGCAGTTGCTGGCGTACAATGTTGGTGGTACCCCCCCTCTGGCGGGGCTGATTTCACCCCGATTATCGCCGCCCGTTATGAGAGCGTCACTGGTACCTCAAGCCGGGTTGCCCCACATGATGACGATGGGGATGAACCAACCATCACCGATGATGGTGTCGCTGCCGGTATCCGATGACGCTCACCACCATCTGTTGTCGCTGGCGGAGTCGCTGCCGACGTCGGTGAAAAAGCAATGGAAACCTCGGAAAAAGCGTCAGTGCCCCGAATGCAAACTTTACTTTAGTAATTTGGCCACCCACAAACTGACTCATTTGAAGCCGGCGCTGCGTCCTCATATTTGCAAATACTGTCTGAGGGGTTTTGCCCGTCCAAATGATCTTTTCCGCCACATTAAATGCCACTGGAAAGAAATTGGTCTGGATAAAGGCCAATTCAAGTGCCCGTTTAAGAAGTGCCAAGGAGATGATGGAGATGACCACTGCTGCCATAACACCGGGATATTTTCCCGGTGTGATACCTTCAAGAACCACTTGAAGGCTATCCATTTCCAATACCCTACTGGTACGAAGAAGGACCAAAGAAATAAAGTGAGCGGCAAGTGCCGCATGTGCCAAGCACACTTTAGAAACGTCGATGAGTGGATGACAGAGCACGTGGAGAAGAATGAATGTCCCATGGCCATCCACCCCATCAAGCGGGAACAATAATGAAGTTTATGATATTTAATGAATTAACGGAATCCACTGGTCAAAAGTAATTCGCATTTGTAATTCGCCGCCTCTGCAGGGTGCAGATAGTCACCGATGACACACCTTTGCTTTCAGGATTCGGTTTGGCCGCTTATGTAATCAGTGACCAATACGGTACGGCTAAAGTATTAGATCCGAAGCGGTGGGGTGGTTATCACGCTTACGTTAACATGTAGTCTGAGAACGCCACTAACCGCTCAGCCACGGCACCTGGATTGGTAATGGTTCGTAATATCGTCAGCCATGTCCACCTTAGTTGGCCCACCAATCAGTTTTGGATCAAACATCCCAAACATCCATGGTAACCTCAATGAGGGAATTTTTTAGCCCCAGAGTTAATGCCTCGGCCACCATCGATTCACGGCTGAATCCTCGCCGCCGTACCTTTTGTATTATTCGCTCAAGCTGCATGAGCCCAGTAATGCAATAATTAAGTTTGCTATGAAGACGCCAACCATGCCATCACCGCTAATTACAATCTATGATGGAGTTAACTATCGCCACCCCGGCCAAGAGGGGTCCGACTATGTAGACAGTGTTGTTTAGTGGTCATCCCTTTTAGCTGTACCCCAGTCGATCAATGGACAGGGCCTTGCAAAAATATCTCAGGCGTATTGATTACGGGGTATTCGGATCACACGAAACCTTTACATCACAAATCGAGGTGGGGTGGGGTACAGCGGTCGCGACCGCCGTGGCCTCACTGCGTGGGTAAGTAAAGTTAGGTGAGGCGTAGTCGGTGCCAGCCCTGGATAATGGGTGGCTGGAAGGTTTACGCCGTGGGTGAGGTGCATGTGACGCCCAGCTAATCCGGCGATGATCGGTGAAGAGTGAGGGACGTTTCCGATCAAGGAAGTGAGAGATTTGTTCAGGATATTTCATTGCCCACGTGACTCGGAATATATCAAGATAATCCGTAGAGCAAGTAAGGTCTGGGGATCCCCCGAGATGATCACGGTTACCAAGTAAGGGTGTCTGTGGATGATTCGTCCCCGAGTGATTTACGAGTTGACACCGCTATTGATAATTGAAGTGGGGTACACGAGTATCCAAGCAAATTTCACATAGTTTTAGCTGTTGGCCCAGATATTGTGAGGTGGGGGTGACGACGGACAACTGACACTTTAAATGTGATACAAACGTAGCATTACTGGCGAGAACGATTCATCCTGAAATCAAGGGTGCTTATTTAAGCTTGATGCCACAAAACCATCGACACTCGTCATTCGACCACAACACCTCCGAGCCGGTTCGGGATCGGTGGAAGGCGGGATCGTTTTCAACCGATGATGATGATGAAGGGTCACACGGCTAGGATCACATCCCAATTATCATGCCAAACATAATCATGATATAATCAGATCTACCATATATATTATTATTCTAATTAACACGGTGCTATTTGGTCTTACTACTGGTAGATTCGGGGGTATCCTCTCCGGTTTCCAAGACAATCGTGTGTTCATGGGGAGGGTTACCTTTGATCACCACTTCATCTTCATCGTCGAATCTTGACCCTAAATGTTTAAGAGTACAGCACGAGATTTCTTGGATCCATTCATCGGCAAAGATGTCTTCCATCGTTGCTCGCTTCTTGGGGTCCACCACTAACATCTTGGCGATGATGGGTCTCAGGGCATGAGGTAGTAATCTCATTAACCGGTAAGGTCCATGGATCTGCTTATGGGCGGGCTTCTTCTTAGAGTCGGCCTCTTCGCCTTGTTTGACGGGTTCAGGGGTAGGAGTAGGTTCCTTGGCCTTGAGTTCGTCATATTTGGCCCGATTTTCTGTTTTAGTTTGTTCATAATGCTCGAGCTTTTGATCAATCGCCTCCAATTGACGATCAATCTCGACAATTTGTTCATCGGTGAGTACTTCAAATGATTCAAGAGTCTTGTCCGAACGAAGAATTGTCAATTCATCCACCACAGGTTTTTCATGAGGCTCTTCATCCTTTTTGGCCAATTCCGACGCTTGTTCCACCCGCTCCACCGCATCCTTAGCCTGCTCATTGGCATCGGTGACCACGACGGCATTACCTTCTTCCAAGCCATTTTGTTGCTCTTCCAATTCTAATAACCGTATCTTCTTCGTCAGTCTTATCTTGATGTTCTTCAACTTGCGTTGTTGCAATAATAATTTATGACACTCATTCAGCAAGTAGTAATCATGCCACTGATCGTCGGGCATGTCGTAAAACTTAAACAGGTTATCCTTTTCCGCCGAGGGAATCTTCCAAGGGAACCTCTTTAATGTCATACAACAAAAAATAATTGCAATCAGCCATAAATCCACGGGTTGAGGGTTATACAGATTAGGTGATTTCAACACTTCGGGAGCCAAATAGGGGTCCAGCCCCACAATACCATGACAAAGATGAATCAGATCTTTGCCATTATGGTCATAAGGGTACTTGAAAATTACCGCCAGGCCAAAATCGATAATCTTGAGAATTCCATCCATTGTTATCACACAATTATCCAATTTAAGATCTCGATGAGCCAACCCCAAGTCGTGCAAATATTTCACCCCCTCCAAGATTTGCTTCAAGCAACAATTGATTTCTTGACGCAGCATCTTCCCCAGCATCACCACCGCAAAAAAGTCAATTGGAGCATACTCCATGATTTCAAAGTAGCGGTTATTTTCCTGGATGATATCCAACGTCTTGATGATGTTTGGGTGTCGTAACGTCAGACCAATGCAATATTCAGCAGTACACTTACGGGTATAATCCTTAAGCAGCTCGGTCAGTCTTCGTGGTCTAAATTCTTTAACAGCAAACGTCTTTGCGTCCAGAGGACGAGTGATGAGTCGAACCGATCCCCCGGCCCCCAGCCCCAACTCCTTACCCATCTTACCGTACTTTTTAACGTAGGGCAGGTTTTCATCATTGAATGGGTCCTTAATGTGCAGCCCTAAATGCAGTTGCAGGGCATTATGAAGCAATTGACTCAGAGTTTGGTTGATCAAATTGGCCAACAGAGTCAGCAGCTGATTGGGAGGAATGACTACAGGTGTTTGAGGCAGCGGCAGCATCTCTCTTCGATTGGTAAACTTGGGAGTCTTGTTAAAAAACCGTTTTATCTCAACCATGGAGTTGGTCTTCGCAACTTCCGATTTATCAGCAATCCCAGTAGGGGGGTGGATTTTAGGCAGCCCTCCCTTAGCATTACCCCCATGGTCACTTGAATTAGTCAACGTGGGCAGGGTTAACAGTTCTAGCAGCTCATGCTTACCGATATGGAACCCGAGGAACTTTTTCGACTGGTGCAGCAGCAGTTGCAGCGTCAGCGGCTGAATCAGCAGAGATTCGGGGTCTGGCGAAGAATGCTTACCGAAATGGTGGAAGAGCTTGAGCTTATGTTTGTCTGGCATGGCTCAGAGGCTGTTTCAGCGGAGGTGAGGTGTTGAGGGTCGCACCGTTGATTTCTATTGGATCTGTGCGGAGCAACCAGGGGTGCGGATAAAAGAGTAGAAATCGTGACAACTAGAGGAGTAATTGAGCAACACCAGGGAATACTAAAGTTAAGAGATAAGAGGGTGGGTGTGTATATATCTTGGGTTAAAACTCCTGACATCCTCCTAATTGATTTTGAGCAAGAGTACGGTCCCCACGGATAGAGACGGAAATACAAACCAGTCTATTTAGGGATATCCACTTAGAGTTAATCATCAAAGCAAGTCATAGGAACGGTTTTCCCTAACCAAAAGCCAATCGAAGCGGCACCAGTACATTTTTGGTCACATGACAACCGTGGGATTTCACGGACATTTTCTCGATGATTCACGTGGCGGATTCAATGGATAAAAGCGGTATTTTCTCCTCTTCGTTATCCAAGGCTACTCAATCCAAAAAAAATGCCTCCCCAAATGCAAAAAAAAGCATTTGACAGCAATTAACTAATGGCAGTGCCGTTTGGAGTGTCTTGGGGGTGTCCATATCGTCTAACGTGTCATTAATATATACAAGATCATTTCATCACTACCTAATTCTTGGGTTGTTCTTCACCTTGAGACCCTTCTTGCTTGTACAACTTTTCAAACACCTTCAACGATTCGTTTTGCAATTCTTCGGTCTTGGTCTTCAATTCAGCGGGGTCAACTTCTTCACCGGCTTGAGCCTTGAGAACAACTTCTCTAAGAGAGGTGATCAAGTCCTTGACTCTGTCGGCGTCGGCTTGGTCAACCTTTTCCTTAAATTCGTTAAGGGAGTTTTCAGTGTCGTTACACAATTGGTCGGCCCGGTTGGCGCTTTCAATAGCTTCTCTTCTAGCCTTGTCCGATTCAGCGTACTTTTCAGCATCATTGACCATCTTTTCGATTTCAGAGTCAGACAAACCAGAAGAACCGGCAACGGTGATGTTGGCTTCCTTGTTGGTGGCCTTGTCCTTGGCCGACACCTTGATGATCCCATCAGTGTCAATGTCAAAGGTGACTTCAATTTGAGGCACACCCTTGGGGGCAGGGGGGATACCAGAAAGGGTAAAGTTACCAATCAACTTGTTGTCTCTGGTCAATTCTCTTTCCCCTTGGAACACTCTAATTTCCACCGAGGTTTGACCGGCAGAAGCAGTGGAGAAGATTTGAGACTTCTTGGCGGGGATGGTGGTGTTTCTAGAGATCAATCTGGCAAACACACCACCCATGGTTTCAATCCCAAGAGACAAGGGGGTGACATCCAAAAGAACGACATCAGTGACTTCACCGGCCAAGATACCACCTTGAATGGCGGCACCCATAGCAACAGCTTCATCAGGGTTGACGGCCTTGGAAGCATCCTTACCGAAAATAGACTTCACGGTTTCAACAACCTTGGGCATTCTCGACATACCACCAACCAAGATAACTTCGGAAATGTCAGAGGTGGACAAACCAGCATCCTTCAACGCCTTCTTACAAGGTTCGACGGTTCTCTTAATCAAAGGTTCAACGAGAGATTCAAATTGAGCTCTGGTGATCTTTTGGTTAATGTGCTTGGGACCAGAAGCATCGGCAGTGATGAAAGGCAAGTTAATTTCGGTGGAAACGGTCGAAGACAATTCAATCTTGGCCTTTTCGGCGGCTTCTCTGATTCTTTGAATGGCCATTCTGTCCGATTCCAAATCAATGCCAGATTCCTTCTTGAAGTCTTCAACAATCTTTCTAACAATAGCAATGTCGAAATCTTCACCACCCAAGTGAGTGTCACCGTTGGTGGACTTGACTTCGAAAACACCGTTACCAATGTCCAAGATGGAGATATCAAAAGTACCACCACCCAAGTCAAAAACGGCGACAACTTGACCGTCGTTCTTTTCCAAACCGTAGGCCAAAGCAGCGGCAGTAGGTTCGTTGACAACTCTCATGACGTTCAACCCAACAATCTTACCGGCATCCTTGGTAGCTTGTCTTTGAGCATCGTTAAAGTAAGCGGGACAAGTAACAACGGCATTGTTGATTTTCTTACCCAAGTTGGATTCGGCAGTTTCCTTCATCTTGTTCAAGATGAACCCACCAATTTGTTGAGGAGAGTATTGTTCACCTCTGGCTTCAATCCAAGCGTCACCGTTGTTGTGCTTGACAATCTTGTAAGGAACTTGCTTGAGATCCCGTTGCACTTCGGGGTCTTCAAACCGACGACCAATCAATCTCTTGGTGGCAAACAAGGTGTTTTCGGGATTGACAACAGCTTGTCTCTTGGCGGGAATACCAACCAATCTTTCACCATCTTTGGTGAAGGCAACAATAGAAGGGGTGGTACGGCCACCTTCAGAGTTTTCGAGAATCTTAGGCACCTTACCTTCCATCACGGCAACTGCCGAGTTGGTGGTACCCAAATCGATACCAATCACTTGACCAGGAGAAGTGGTCGATTGGTACCGCACCAATTTGGTAACGTTCTTCTTCGCTTGTTGTCTCAACATGTCGTCGTTTGGAAAATTTTTCGGGGGGGATGGTCGCACTTATATACTTGCGGCAAATGACTTTGTCGGAACCGCAAAGAACCCCAAGGAAGCCAACCAACAATCGAGCAATAACCCAGCCAGGTGGGAATGTGAGTTGTTAGGGTAGAATAGATAGAATTACAAGATCGTTTTCGTAGTTATTCCTCTGATTATCAACCGCCAACTGTGAATTCGTACCCCTAGGGTGGGAATTCACCGATTGGCGTTTCTCCATTAGGGACATCAAATTGGGGGCAATTCACCTCTCACTATGGTTTTAGAGCCCAGCCGATCACTGGAGCATCGCTTGCATTATTAACTATAACGAATGGTTACCAGTGTTCCCCGAGTCAATGCGGGAATGTCGGACTTTGCTAGTATCGATGAGGCTGAAAAATTAGGCATCGATCGGTGAAAAAAGACCGTAGAGATATCTACAGATATAGCCAAGCGGCTACCTCTAAGATTGTTACATTAATCTTTTAGAATCATTAACAATTGGTGTCATAGAGACGGAGGCATCCCCCAGAAGTGCGATGAGGTCATTAAGCAAGAAAGTTAATGTTGAAATTGGGTGAGCGATGGCGATGTCCGAACATCCCGTCAATGGGTTAATGGGTTATCCATTATTTGATCGTCAATTTGAATTATATTCATTTATTAAACCTGCCGCAATGTGATTTCCGGGTCGGGTCCGATCTCAGTTGACTCATAATCTACGCTTCTTGAACTTTTTTGTTGGCGACACTGTGGTGGTGGTTTCTTCCACAGTGGATATTTCCGCCTGTAGCAACTCTTTACCAAGGTCCTTGGTTTGTAAACCGTATTTTTGTTTGTGCAGATCGCTGACATCGTAATAAACCCCTCCATATTCAACCAACCATAGCGGATCGACAACGGTAACACAATTGATATATTCCTTTGTCGTCATCATTAATGAGTGGTAAATAACGTAGGGAGTCAGTAGATTAGCTCCGATTAATACCGATGTGGGGTGAAGGAAAAGTTTCATGTACCGTTGACGTAACAGGGAAAACTCAGGCAGTCCCGTCTGGGGGTTAACTCGTTCTACTTGAGCTGCCAGGGCAAAGAATGAAGCACAGAGGCATCGGCGGACGTCATCGTCACTCCCCAGGATGGTATTGAGGTTAATCGAGTCGAGAATACTGATCAATTGTTGGCGAATATCTTTAGCCTTTTGCAATTGTTTTCCATTGACAAAATTACGAGATTCCCAATCGTGAGGATTTTTTTGGCGGCACCATTGATTGTAAACGTTTAAAAGAGTCAAATGGTCGGATTGGGGCACAATGAACTTTTCTCGAGCCAAATCAGCCTCTTGGGCCCGTTCCTTGGGTCTTTGGAATATTTGAGTTGGTCCAACTGTCAACATGGCCACAATAGTAATCATTTGTGAACTACATCCAAAATGACGGTTACTGGAAAATATAAGCGCTCGAGAAAGTGCTGGTTCTAAAGGGAAATGGGTCATCAACTGTCCTAGTCCGGTCAATTGGCCCTGGTGATCCAATGCACCAAGGGTCCATAAATCATAAAGTGATCCGTAGAGAAGATCAGGGGGTGGAGGGTCCAAAAATGGAAAAGTATTGACATTATCCACCGATGATGACTTTAATAACAACATGACGTTGCTCAAGTTGGTTCGTTGAATTTCGGGAATCGGCTGTTGAAACATCATTTCTGACAGAGCTGCACGTTCAGTATAAAGCCGATATGCCACACCCGGACCCGTACGCCCGGCCCGCCCACTTCTCTGGTTTGCATTGGCCAAAGAGATAGGTACTACCCGCAACACATCCATCCCAAGTTTTGCACTGTACACATTCATTTTCACCAATCCCAGATCGATGACATATTTGATTCCATCAATGGTAAGCGATGTTTCAGCAATATTGGTGGCCACAATCACCTTACGGTTGTTACAGGGAGCAAAGATCCGAGCTTGTTGTTCTGGGGGGAGTGATGAGTAGATTGGAAGAATTTCAAGTGGGGGAGGACCATCCAATTGGTCCATTTTTGCTTGTAAGGCTTCACAAGTGGCTTCAATGTCTTCCTGACCTGTCATAAATACCAAAATATGGCCATCATTCTCCAGGGTAGATAAGTGAATGGTGAGTACCTGTTTGACGGCACTCTCGACATAATCACTGGACAGAGCTTTTGCGTACAATACTTCAACGGGGTAAGTTCTGCCTGGAATAAAAAATTGAGGTACCAGACCAAAGTATTCACTGAACCGATTGGCATTCATCGTGGCCGATGTCACCACCACCTTTAAATCGAGTCGTTTACTAAGTACCCGTTTGAATAGGCCCAATAAGATATCAGTGTTGAGTGTCCGTTCATGTGCTTCATCCATAATAATCACCCCATATTCCAGGAGTTGAGGGTCGGATAGAATTTCCCGTAAAAGAATCCCTTCCGTCATAAACTTGATCTTGGTGGAGGGACTCAGACAATCATCAAACCGAACCTGATAACCCACCTTAGTGCCAAGTCCACAACCCATTTCATGTGCTACCCGTTTAGCTACCAGGGTAGCAGCAACTCTTCTTGGTTGAGTACAACAAATCTTGCCCGAAATTCCTTGTTCGTACAAATACTGGGCTAATTGGGTGGTTTTCCCCGAACCAGTCTCCCCAATTACCACTGTAACTTGATTCTCCATGATTGTTTGTACTAACTTGTTCCTAACTTGATATACCGGTAATGAAGTTCTTGTCTTTTCAATATCTTCCTTAGATTCCGCCGAAGGTGGTTTCTTTTTCTTAGGAGTAGATTTAGACTCATCAGCCTTCCCCAACAATTGCTCCATTTTCTTTTGTCTCTCCTTTAAGGTCCGGCGCTCATTGACGAGTTTGCTACCTTCTTTAGCTTCGGTTGCCAATTCTGACCTTTCATTCTTGACTGGATCCACCATGGGTCCCATTTTTTCTAAATTGACTGATAAATGGTGACGGGCCTCAGCTAAAAACGGTGGAACGTGGAAATGTACCACCACTTGTAACCGTGATGTATCTTCACTGCCATGGGGGGCGTTGATGATGCCAGTAGGTATTTCCAATGTCAGCGATTTGTGCCGCAAATCGTGAGGGGCCTTGGCGGCCGTGGCGGCTCTGAGAGCCGTGCTGGCCTTAGTAACATCGGTTACTACCACCGGTTGTGCCATTTTGGCTGGCTTCACGGGGGCTACTTCAGCCAACGTTTCGCTACGCCGTTTGGCTTCCAGCTTATCCATTTTCTTAAATCCTTTGAATTTCTTGGGTTTCGGTTGAACGAATATCTCGTCATCATCGTCATCGTCTTCGATTAATGTCACTGGCTTGCGGGACCGGGGTTTTGTCGCCTGGTTGGCGATTATCTGATAGAGGGACGCTCCAGTTTTGATGCCGAGCGCCTGGCACTTGGAGACAAACTCATCCACAGACTGGGACTGATGGAAGAACTCGATGATCGATTCCACCAACCGGTCATTGACGTCTCGCGTTAGCTCATTACTTAGTGCAGTCCTAACTGCTTCCATGGTGATGGATCCATCTCGCACATACCAAATATCGCTACCTGCATATAGATGAAAATGGTTCCTGCATTTAGAACAGCTACACGTGACATATATTCTCTAGTAATTCAAATTGGCAAGATCCTGGAGCTTTTGCCATTCATCATAAGCCTTTTGCGCCTCTTGCTTGGAAATGGGCTTGGGCTTTTCAGCCAACTTTTCGGGGTGAAGGGTGGGAAGGACAACCTCTTCTAAGCCAGCCGTGGAGAAGAAATCGGCCTTGATTTGGTCCCATTCAGCTAATTCCTCAGCGCTGGGGGTATAATCAGCCACAGCAGCAGCTGTAGCCAACACTACCAATGGTAAAACACTCAAAAATTTCATGGTTTCTGTCGGAGGAGGATGTTGGAACTATTTATACTATTCGCAACCCCAATTTGGTCGCGCCGCTCCCAAATTAGGTAAGGAATTTATCCTCGTTGGTAATATAGTTTTGCTTCATGTTGGCTCGTGGCGAGATTTAGCGGAGGCGCTGGCGGCGGCTCCACCGTCGGAACACTGGGATGGTTCCCCTGCATCGCATACATCAGGTTGGCTGATTTCATGTATGGTTGTCAGAAGTGAATTATCTAATCAATCGTAGCGTAATGTCAAATTTGATCACTTCTAACCATCAAAGCCCTGCATTTTTAACGTCGCCATTTATGGTAATCGTGACTATCGGCCAGTGGTACTATCCGGCCGGTACCGCTAACAAATGTCATCAATGTAAATGTTCAAATATCACATCTCCAAAAGGAAAGGGGGGGTAAGTGGGAGTTCTCCGCCAACTGTAGTCACCTGAACCACCAATGACCCCAACAATCACCATTCACTCCATGTAGGGGTGGCCCCCAGACCCCTATTTGTGCGCAAAAAAGAAACCCCTTGCTCTTAATCGGTTGCATGGGAGATATATAAACTATGGCGGGCCCCAAACTAGATCGTGAAGGAGGTGAAGATATCCCATTATATGATTTAGACACTTCAGCCTCCACTCCAGATAACGATTCGGAAATGATAGGTCTAGCTCCGGATGATCATCTTCGTCCCCCCCAGGACGATTTAGAAGCAGATACTGATCCCCATCCCCCCACGAGGTGGCAGCGGTTTGTCAAGGGGCCCCAACATCCAGAAAACGATCCCACTCCGGCGCCACTGTGGTTACAGTGGGGTGATACCCTTGCCATCCAGTTTAATACGAGATTCCCCCGATCAGTCAAGGCGTGGTTGCTTGTATTTTATGTATTTTTGTGGTTTGGCATCAACTACCTGTTAACAATGCCCTATCTTATCACTCCTCCCATTCCCAATGATCCGAACGATGATACTCCGGTATTTGTGGGATGGTGTCAAACCCTGGGACTTTGGCTCGGTAAAAATCAAAAGTGTGGTCTTAATTCCACCGATTGTCCTGCCGTTGCGGATCTCACCAAGGACATGTACTTGCGGTGTCCGGCACTTTGTCACTTGTCCAAGCAGTATTCATTATTACCCGTCGGAGATCAGCGCATCAAGTACCGACCATATGTAATTGGAGGGGGTTCCGATGTCACCATCACCGTGGGTGATGGTCAAGGTCAGCTTACCAACCCTTATCGGGCCGATTCGAATCCCTGTGTGGCGGCGGCTCATGCTGGGCTTACCCTGGAATCTCGTGGAGGTGTGGTTAAACTCTCGTACCAGCTGGGACCTCAAATGAGCTTCCCCAGTGCCAAGGGAAAGGAAAGCACTGGTAATCTGATTGAATTCGATCTGTACTTTCCTTACTCCTACTATTTTAAACTGATGGGTCTGGCATCGATTTCGCCATCCAAGGATCCTCGATTCATTGTATTGGCGATCAATATCCTCATGGGAGTCCCAATCGTAGTACTTGGGCTGCCAGCAGTATGTTTTTGGGTGATTTCCATTTTGGCTTTTTGGACAATTGTGTTTAGTGAGGACCCCATTGCCAGAATTAATCCATCAAACCCTGATTATTTCAGCTATATGGTATCCAAGGGGTTTGAGCGGTTTCTTCCTACCTGTTTCATTTTGTTTGTCCTTTATAAGTATCTGATTGGAATTACTTTGGGGCATGCGCCTAATGGACCCCATGAATCTCCCATGGTGAGACTTGTGCTGTGGTATCCCATGTTTTGGATTGGGTCGTTAAATAACATCACCTTTGATCGACTTCCGTTGGATCGTTTCTCTTGGGAGGCATTTAAACTGCAACCCGGGGGGGTCCTCACCGTTATCATCATCGTGGTGGTGGTGATTTTTGGAGCATTGATTCAAGCCTATCAATTATGGAAAACGGGCAAGTTTTGGGAATATCTTTGGTTCTACCTCATTGTGTTTGGAGGATTGGTGCTCATTATGATGATGCCAGGACTTAAATTCCATTTACACCATTACATTTTGGCCATGGTATTGCTTCCCGGATGTGGCACAAGAAATATCACTGGGTTGTTATTTTCGGGCCTCCTCCTCGGTTTATTTATCCTGGGAGCCCTGAGATGGGGGTTGGACCTGATTTTGGAAACTGCAGCCCAATGGGCTCGAGATGACCCCATTGGAACTATCCAACCCCCTAGCATCACCAATTATGATAACTACACAGGTATGCTTTCGTGGGAAGGGGAATTCATGTCGTATAACCTGGTTATTAGTGGTGTCCATAACTTTACTCAGGTACTGTTGATGGTTAATGATATTGAAATGTGGCGAGGAGCTGGTACCAAGGTCGACTTGGTCAAGGTGTTGCCCGATGCCATCAAACAAGCTAGCAATATACCCATTTATTTACGTATGGCCCGGGTAAATCCCAACATTGGTGAATACCTGGACTTTTCAAATGCCGCTGTGCTTAATTGGCCCAGTGGTAATTTGACATTGGCAGCACCTGGACTAACTTGATATAGATAGAAAAATTAGACTTCTTTATTTTCAGTTTTCAGTTTTCATCATTAACATTAAAAAATCTAGTGTACATAACTAATCATCGACATGGCTATCCCGAGCACATGGTACATGATTCGGGGTTGTTGATGGCACAGGCAATCACTTCAGAACTGTAAATGTCCCCCTCCAGTTGTCCTTCGTTAGAGACTTTGACAGTGGCAGCAACCTCGACGGTTTCGGTGATTTTCAAATCGGCAACCAGCGATTCGAGCAGGGTGGGTTCAGTCAGGGCTTCCCTCAGCGATCCAACCTTTTGCAAGTATTTTCTTTGATTTAAAGCTTCCAATTTAGCTTGGGTACGACCGGCCAGGATAACTTGTTCTTGATCAACGGTGAATTGAATGGCAGCGGCGGCAGCTTGAGTTCTGAGATAGTACATCCCCGTCTTCAATCCCTTCTTCCACCCATAAAAGTGCATCGAAGTCAACTTACCCATGGTAGGGTCCTTGAGATGGATATTAAGCGATTGGGATTGATCAATGAAGGCAGCTCTGTCAGCAGCCATATCAATGATATGCTTTTGGGAGATTTCCCAAACAGTCTTATAAAGAGCCTTAATTTCATCGGGAACGTTGGGCAACAGTTGAATCGAACCATTGTTAGCAATGATATTGTTCTTCATAGCATCGTTCCACAACCCCAAATCAACCAAGTCTCTCAACAAGTAAGGGTTGACGATTTGGAATTCCCCGGCCAACACTCTTCTCGAGTAAATGTTGGAAGTGTAGGGTTCGAAACATTCATTGTTCCCCAAAATTTGAGAAGTGGACGCAGTGGGCATAGGGGCAACCAACAACGAGTTTCTCAACCCGTGCTTGGCCAACTTTTGCTTCAAAGTAGCCCAATCCCATAATTCACTGGGCTTACGATCCCACAAATCATATTGCAAGAGACCTTGCGAAGCAGGAGATCCTTCGTAAGATTCATAAGGACCTTCAATTTCCGCCAACTCAATCAGGGCTTCGACGGCCCCGTGGTAGATGGTTTCAAAGATTTGAATGTTCAATTCCTTGGCTTCTTGGGAGTCAAATGGCAATCTCAAGGCCATAAACGCATCGGCCAACCCTTGAACACCAAGAGCAATGGGTCTATTCTTAAAGTTGGACCGTTTGGCTTCCGGAACGGGGTAGTAGTTACGGTCAATGATCCTGTTCAAGTTCCGAGTGACAGCCTTGGTGGTTTCGTGCAACTTCTCAAAGTTGTACCAAGTGGAAGTTTCATTCTTTTCAACAAATGACGGCAAAGCCACCGAGGCCAAGTTACAAACAGCAACTTCATCAGGAGCAGAGTATTCGACAATTTCACAACACAAATTCAGAGACTTGATGATCCCCAAATTTTTTTGGTTGGACTTTCTGTTACAAGCATCCTTGTAAAGCATAAATGGGGTACCGGTTTCAGTTTGGGCTTCCAAGATCGAGTACCACAACTTTTGCGCCTTGATAGTTTCTCTACCTCTGCCTTCAGCCTCATACTTTTCATACAAAGCTTCGAATTCATCTCCGTAGACGTCACTTAATCCGGGGGCTTCGTTGGGTGAGAACAACGTCCAATCACCATTAGCTTCCACCCGCTTCATAAACAAATCGGAAATCCACAACGCGGGGAACAAGTCCCGAGCCCGAATTTCTTCCTTACCGTGATTCTTCCGAATGTCAATAAAGTCAAAGATATCGGCATGCCAAGTTTCAAGGTAAATGGCAAATGCCCCAGGACGCTTGTTACCCCCCTGATCAACATACCGAGCAGTATTGTTGAATACTCTAAGCATGGGAATAATCCCGTTGGAGGTACCGTTGGTACCAGCAATATAAGCCCCAGTGGCCCGAATATTATGGACATGCAAACCAATCCCCCCAGCCGACTTGGAGATGAGAGCACACGTCTTTAAAGTGTCGTAGATACCTTCAATGGAATCTTCTTTCATCGCCACCAAGAAACACAGCGACATTTGAGGGTTGGGAGTACCAGCATTGAACAAAGTAGGAGACCCATGGGTGAAGAGTCTTTGCGACATCATGTTGTACAGTTCAATCACTCTAGGGATGTCATTACCATGAATACCAATCGCCACCCGCATAATCAAATGTTGAGGCCGTTCAGCCACCTTGTTATCGATCCGCAAAAGGTACAGCCGTTCCAAAGTCTTGAAACCAAAGTAATTGTAGTTGAAATCGCGGTCGTAAACAATGGCCAGGTTCAATTCATCGGCGTTTGCCTTGATAATCTCCCAAGTTTCCTCGGAAATCATGGGAGAGTGCAATCCAGTCTTGGGATTGACCCATTCATATAATTGCCGACTCACTTCGGAATAGGTCTTGGTGGTTTGTTTGTGCAAATTGGAAACGGCAATTCTAGCAGCAAGAATGGCATAATCAGGATGAACAGTGGTCATGTAAGCAGCAGTTTCCGCAGCCAAGTTGTCCAATTCAATGGTAGTGACCCCTTCATACACCCCCAGAATGATCCGTTGAGTAATCTTCACTGGTTCGACGTGGTTATCATCAAGACCATAACAAAGCCTTTGGATTCTTGAGGTGATCTTATCAAACCTCACCGGTTCTTTACGCCCGTCCCGCTTGAAAACGTACATGGTGTGTGATATAGAAAAAAAGTGGGCACGGGCGTCTTTTATAGCCATTGATACGCGTCTCCGATGGGTGCAGGAGGACGCGATTCAACATGACAAGATTGTCATTTGGGGGTCAAGGGGGGGCACCCCCTGGAGGGGGGTGACTCACAAAAAATGTGAATAGCGAATAGGTGCCAAAAAGTATTCATTTGTTCTATTATTATTGGGTCAGGTGGCAAATGCCCTAACCCATCCTCGCCGCATGGGATCGATGAGCCTGACGCGCTATATTTATGGAGGACAAAACGTGTCATGACAAAAGGTGTAGACATAGAAATGCCAGGTATGAATGCAAATTTAATAGCTATTCATACCCATCACGTGCCTAACTCCCCCTAGTTGATCCCAAATCGACCTTCTGCTTGGATCGGTTGTTTGTTTTCATATCTAACCTTAAGGGAATCGGGGCTCATGTCATTGCTTTATGCTTTAACCGATGACAAAGGGCTGGTTATTTTGAGTGATCATGATTAGTAATTAGTGCAGAATGACCATACAAGGCAAGCGGGGACAGAATATAGAACAACTATACTTTAGCTTACCGTTACAGTCTTAGTAGAATGATTAGATATAGCGGTAGCTCGATCTTCTCCATCTCATAGCTCCTGTACGTGTCGCGCGTTTCGTTCAATCATTTATCATAAACTCTACAAATTTACGCAATTTCTGAGATTAACCAGCTGTTCGAGTCCAACGATAACCAACATCATCAGATGAGGCCATGACAAAATTACTATTCTACTTTGATTGTTAGATAATGATTGTTTATTATGCAAATCTACTTGGATTCTTCTCTGCTGATTTCGTTGATCCACTTTTCCAAATCGAAATCGGCTTCAGCATTGGCATCAGCAGCAGCAGGAGCAAGAGTGGCTGCGACGGCAACAGCAGCAGCAGGGTTGGCTTGTTTAATCCCGGTGATTTCTTCCTTCTTCTTTCTAGGCCAAGCGGCCACGGCGGTCACCGAAGCCAAAGTAGCAATAGCAAGCTAATTTGTTAGTAAAAACCCATTGATACCGATAATGACACCACTTACGATGTGAGAAGGAACTTTCTTCCCAAAGATAGTATAGTATTGACCCATTTTCTATGTGGTTAGTACGGAGATGGTGGTGAGCAATTGGTGAAATTTCAGTCCAGGTGAGGCAAGTAGACTTGGTGGTATAGAATGTTTAAACCAGTTAGAGTCACTGGAAACTATCATCTGCTTTGGTTAACCTTTCATCCATCAGCTGGGTAACATACCGTTTGTTGGTAAGCGGTAGTATGGCCCGCACGCGGTGATCAACTTGATTCGCTGAGACTGGGACTACATGCAGTATGATTGGATGGAACAAATGGTGGAGCAAGGGTGGGAATATTACCAACTCAAACTTAGGAGCACCAATTTGAAATGTTCAATATATATCAACTTGAGTTGGTGAGTTTTGACGGTACAATTTGGTCTCCTGGGTGTCCCGAGGTTCCTAACTCCACCTCCACCCGAGTAGCTCAGCCCTGCCACCAAAAGTAATTACCACCAACCCCAAAAGTAGTCAGCACCACGATCGAGAAAATGTCACCCCAAGCCCATTCTAGGCCAAACACCACCGTTGTTTTCACCATTGAAGATTCGCTGGATTCGTTTAGTTTCCTGTCCGATGATGATTGTAATGCTACCCCCATCTACAATACCGGTACCACCGACAATTGTAAGATTAATGAGAGAATTGAATCCACGAAAAAGATTATGAGTGGCTCAACCGTAAAATTTTCTCCCATTCAAGTTCCAATTTTGACTCCTCTTGAAGATGATTCATTTCTTGATATCCTGGATGAAGATGAAGGGGAAGTGCAATGTGAAGCAGGGTTGAATGGAGGGGTTGATGTGAAGGTCCCTGAGCCTAGATTATTCCGGGGGTTAAAACGTAATTGTCTGTTTATGTAAATGGAGCATCGTCATTAGAAATAAAGTGATCTTGCAATATTGTGGTGGAACCCTGAGTAGTATTTAAAGGAAACCCACCAGTCATGGGTGATATATCGATTAAGTAATAATCAGAATAGCCTATTTAAACTAGTAGACCCGATTAAAGTTAAATATTGAAGATTTGGAAATGATCTCCTGCGATGAGATGTTTGACACAATTTAGATTGGGGCGTAATCGGGCGTGTAGCTCAGTTGGTAGAGCGTTCGCTTAGCATGCGAAAGGTCTTGGGTTCGATTCCCAACTCGTCCACTTCCTTTAACTTTTTTAAACACTTTACTCTATCTCTTTAACATGTAACTTCTATCCTGTCAAGACATGCAGCCAGGGTCACGTGATCAACGCTATTTCAAAAAAATGAAGCAAAAAGAAGTTATGCCTTCAGCCAGATTCGAACTGACGATCTCCTCATTACTAGTGAGGTGCCTTACCAACTTGGCCATAAAGGCTGATGAAATACGAAGGTTTTGATGGATATTCAAAAATATGCAGGTACCGCCACGTGATTATTCATCTCTAAGAAAGCTGGAACCTATACTCAGTGAAAATGCAAAAAGATATGCCTTCAGCCAGATTCGAACTGACGATCTCCTCATTACTAGTGAGGTGCCTTACCAACTTGGCCATAAAGGCTGATGGAATACGAGGGTTTTGATGAGTACTTAAAAATATGCAGGTACCGCCACGTGATTACTCATCTTTAGAAAGCTGGAACCTATACTCAGTGAAAATGCAAAAAGATATGCCTTCAGCCAGATTCGAACTGACGATCTCCTCATTACTAGTGAGGTGCCTTACCAACTTGGCCATAAAGGCTGCTGAAATTTGGCGATTATCGCGGTTCAAATCAACATCAAGAGCTAAACACGTGGTCAACCACACGTGATCTCGGCGTTAGATTCATGCAAATGTGCAGGAACATCGGGTCCTCCGTATATCTTTTGATACAATAAAATGGTGGATGTAACGAGTAGGCTATTGCAATTCTTCAATTACCAATGACAAATTTTCAAATGAATTATCTTCTATCATCTTATTATATATCAAACCCACGCCTGAGCTTTCAAGCACTTTTGCCGACCCTTAAAAGTTGCTATTTCGACTCGAAAAAGCTGTAATTGACTTCAGTCTATTGTTCACCAGCTATCCGTTATTACACCCTATAAAAACTTCAACTCATTTTAAACCCCACTGGAAGGTATCCATGGAAATCTCACTTCATTCCTTTTGCATAACCAAAATACTAAAAACGGTAATCATGACAGCGAAGCATCAAAAGTGTACCGTAAACCGACAGGTAAAATTGGGCAACAAGAAACAAAAAAAATGCCTTCAGCCAGATTCGAACTGACGATCTCCTCATTACTAGTGAGGTGCCTTACCAACTTGGCCATAAAGGCAACTAATGTCTTTGGGGTAAAAGCAGCATACTCCAGCAGTTGACAGATGTAAGGAAATAAACTAACAAAATCAACAAAAAGATATGCCTTCAGCCAGATTCGAACTGACGATCTCCTCATTACTAGTGAGGTGCCTTACCAACTTGGCCATAAAGGCTCACGGATTCCAACCAATTCCCCTGATTACCAAAACAAATAGAGTGAAATTGCTCGTAATGACACGATGGTATCAATTAGCACGATAATTACAGAAAATGGAAGTTCAAAGCATTGCAGCATTTCACATACTAGTGCATAACGCCTTGAAGTTGACGCAATCAGTATTTTCCTTACAATTGAATCATCAAAACCTGTTATTTACTATGCCCGTAACAACAATTAATCAATATCATGGGACCTGCCCATTCCATAAATAATTCAACTTTTACCAAACACTGGCATGGGTAGTGCAGGTGGGGTGAAATATGTGTTGGATGGATTGGCAATCCCTGCGTATCCACAATACCACCCACAGAAACCAGTAATAGCCGCTACAATGCCTCCAGCCTTCATCACTTTGGGACTTCCAGTGAAATATCCACACATTAAAAGAATAAATGTGAGCTCCAACACGGTAAACGTTATCAAAAATGCCCAGGTGGACTTGAGGGTAAAGCACCACATGAAGAAGGTGAAAATCACCCAACCCAGAAGCCACAATCCAATTGCTTGATTCAACTGGTGGGCATCTTCACCATATGCTGACGCTACACCAAAGGCTGGAATGGTGATGACACTAAACGAAAACCAGAACGCCCCGTAGGAGACAAACGCCGTGGCACCAAAAGTATTGCCCACCGCCATTTCCCATACCCCCAGCAAAAATAAGAGCACCCCGGAACTAAACAAAGTACACCCAATGGCAAGCTGACTTTGAACCACCCCTAACGCACCACTAATGTATAACCCTAATACCACGGTAGCAAGGCCAAACCCTGCTAAACCAACAGGAGCAGGATTGGCAAACGAATGAGTGGGACCAGTAGAGTACCTTTCCACCTGAAATGTCCCAGCAAATGCCATCATTAACTCGCTCCGAAGATACTTCTTTCCCCCCAAAATGACATATTCACCAGAAGATCCCAGAACTTCCACCTGGGAAATAGGCAGATCAAGAGTGGCATTACCCAAATCCTTGGAAATTGATCCGTGGGAATCAATCAGCGACATGATGATGATTAGAAGGGCCAACAATCGCTGCTTATAAACGGAAAGAGTGACAAAATCCGACGGGGTTTACCTCATGTATTTGATGGATCGAGGTGGGGTGAGCCTGAAGAGGGGATCATCCCCAGAAATCGGGGATAAGATGAAGGGGGCCATAATTTAATCAACAATAACAAAGAGCTAGACCTTATCGAGGGGTATCCCTCACCTATATTTGGTTTATGGGGGGCCTACCACTCAAATAAACCTGGTTTGGGTGAGGGCCGGATTTATGAGTGAATGTAAAACTTTTAAACCAGCAAAAACGGAGGGGTTAGTACTGTTATTCAAGTTTAAGTAAGGTGATGTAAGTATCACCAATATCAACTCCAAAAAATGTTAATAGCTTTCTGATGGAAAACTGGACCATGGACTGTCTAAAAAGGTCGTAATAGAAGCCCTTACCCCTGAGAAGGGTGGAATTTGTTTCGGAGATTACCACTAAACCCTAACTCCAAAGCCACTTTAACGACAAATAGGGAAATATCACTTTGCTCTCGACTTGAGCTAAACTCCGGAAGAAATCACCTCATCACCTCAGAAATCAACTTGGGCAATTCTAGTGTGGGGTAGGAGAAAAGAGGTGGGGATAAATATCACCACTATCTCCGGCTTTTGACGACAATTGGTTAACACAGCATATGATTGTTGATGTTTCCATCATCTTTTCTTCCATTTTTATCAACATCAGTTTTTTTCGCAGCACCGATCTAATTGTCACATAATCTCACATCCTGATAGTGAGGATGGACACCAAAGTTGAATCACTCATTAACCAGTTGGATGAAAATGCCAATAGAATTGTCGACATTGATGAGTTTTTAGCATCGCTTTTACCACATTTCGAACTATACCACCAACGGCGAAAGGTACTGAGTGAACTCCAACACTTCCTTGATTTACAAGATGATGTCCGCACTAACTTGACAGCGGTGGTGATGGAGAGATATCGTGACGATGTATGGGATTCCAATCAGGTGATGGTAGCCAATCGGGTCATTCAGGGACTCGTTTTATTGCACCCGCCTCTGCGAAGCCAATTCCACCGCAAGAGCAACATGAATGCCATGGTGAAACTATTAGGCCATATTGACGTTGATGTGGTGCAATCAAGTATCACCACCCTCATTCACATCTTGCTCAATGATTTGACCAACTTTCGCATGTTTGAAAATGTGGGTGGTTGCAAGGCAGTCATTTGTCGACTTAACCTCGAGCGACGCGATCAACAATTATTAAATTACAAGATCATCGAGTTTCTCTTGTTCTATATGGTGGATGAATCGGGTGGCGACGACGCCCGATCCGTGAAGCAAAAGCTGGAGCTCTTTCGCCCCGACTTCGCTGATATCGATGGTCTCATCGAAAGCTTGAATGATATGAAGGCTGAAGTGGGAACATTTCGGGGCAATCTAGGGTGATGGGGGATCCCATTGTAGCCTCCCCCTCCTCCAATTCCCCACCAACCCGAGTGCCGTGAAGGGGCTTAACATTGTCATTTAAGGTAAGATTTCTTAGCGCTTTTGCGGGGAATGGAGTTTTGGACGTTTCAACGTATCACCAACGATCCTAGTACAGGACAATGGATTAGTCTAAATTACCCTGCGACCATAGCAACCTATCTACGTCCTCACCATAGTATGCATAATGACTATTGATAGGCGTCTACCCCGTGGGGAAATCGATAATTTTCTTAAAGTCATGTTTTCTGCCACTTATGCTGGAAATGTCCTGATTTTACGGCAACTATGCAAGGGAGCACCTCAACTTCTGTACCCCAGATTTTTTATAGTATTCTGTATTGTTGGTACCCTCATCGAATTACTTTAATCAGTTTAGTCAATGGCGCAAAAAATCGAAACCAATTTGAAAGGTTAAAATTGCTGCTCTAACTTGCCTAAATAACTGATTGCTTTGCGATTAATGTTAATTAATTAACTGGACGAGGCTCTGACCCAATGCACGGTAAAGCCTCCACAAATGTCCGAAATTTTATACCATTTACTAAAATACCCTCTATGCCATGACCCCGACTTTGATTGAGTTGAATGGCGACATTTTGAGCTAAAGTTTATCCGCATTTCCCTAATGAATGACATGATTCTCAACTGCATCAAAATTGCCCTTGTTCCCACCAAATCGGAACCATCTGAAGTCGAACTTGTAATTAATTTCATTTGGTTTTTTTTTTCTTAGACCTCGGTTTATGCAATTAAACTTCATAGAGGGCAAAGGGCGCTAATGAATGCAAGAGAAATTGGCGATTGCCAAGCCTAGTCTCCCCTCCATTTAATGAAGAGGTTAGGTTTTGACCAAAACATGATTTCCTCAACGAAAGCTAGGCGATGCCTTAACAGCAATGATACCATTGTCTACTGTATTAAATTAGATCACAATCTTACTCGATCTCGTCAATTATTCCCCCTTGATGTCAACTTGGTGAGGCTAACACCTCAATCCTGGTGGATGCAAATGCATGAATGTGGGGAAAGTCAAGAATTGGTACGTCTCTAGGTGACCATCAATATTTAAGTAAGTAAAATATCCACCGTTGTTAACAAAATCATGTCTCTGATTTCAAGTTCGCCAGAGGGTTCTACCAAAGAGTATGGTGAAGTTCTTAACCAACCAGTGTCAAGAGTGACTTATTCAGGGGATAACAATGAGTTTATTATTTTAGGTGGACAAAAGTACCGTCGGGATGAATTGCTTACTGCTTTTAGTGGTGATTTCCAAGTTGAACGGTATTCTAAGGGTCCTACCCATAAATTCGGGAATGGTGCCGCTGCATATGGTATGGCGGGATTTGGTATTGCCTCAATTATGTCGGGTTTATACAATGCTCAAGCAATGGGAATCCATCAACATCAATTGATTATTGGTACTTCTTACTTCGCTGGCGGGGTTGCTTTATTCCTTGCTGGGGTTTGGGAAATGTGCCAAGGTAACACGTTCGCCGCCCAATCAATGTGCAGTTATGGGGCATTTTGGCTCTCCTTTGGGGCCATTTACACTCCATCGATGGGGATTGCCGCCGCCTATGGTAAAGATGTTCATCAATTGGGTAATGCCACTGGATTCTGGTTATTGGGGTGGGCTCTCTACTCATTCATGAACTTGACGTTGGTGTTCAAGTCTACTTGGATGTTTGTTGCTCTTTTCACCTCGATCATGTTTTCGTTTATTTTCCTTGCTGCTGGAGCTTTCACTGCTCACCAATCGTTAAACACTGTTGGTGGGGTGTTTTCGGTAATTACCGGAGCCTGTGGGTTCATTATTATGTACGCTGCGGTAGCCAACCCAGGAAACTCATACTTCCAACCTCCACCATTATTGATCCCCTTGATTGGGAAGAATACGGCCAGAGAAGACATGCGCTTGGGCAAATGAATTTTTCTCCCTTTCGAATCTCCAACCAATTATTATTCTTCGGCCTGGAGCCAGACCTAGTTTTAAAACTTTTTATTTTTTTTTTTACATTTAGTTTAAGGCATCTAATACAAATAATTACAGGATATGAACCAAGGGATGTTCGGAGTTGGACTGAACCTCCCCGAACCCCACATTTTCAAACTTTATTTCTTTTTGAGGGTATGGCCGCCATTGATCGCCTGTTTCAATATTTATTCGGAGTTGCCCCAGTGTTGCGTTTAACTCATATTCTTTCATAACTGCCGCCCAACCCTCTTGATCCTCGATGTCTTCTTTATCTAGAATTATTTTTACAATTTCAAAAAAAGTCCTACATCACGGAAAGTTAAATAGAATTCGAGGTAACCAATGACTACTAGCGGTAGTTCATGGTTGCATTGTCATTATGGTCATAGGATGAGCCATTTGAACTTTTGCTACCAAGTTTGATTTGAAATACAAGGATTTTAGCTTGAATACCACTCCGAGCTGTCTTTCCGGTGTTGCCTATCCCTATGCAACATGGCTCGATCGTTGCCTTTGCATTTATGATTGCGGCAGCCCTTCTCGAGAAAATAAATGCAGGTACCTCAACCTTCTACGCACAACCCTGTTATTTGTGTAATGCCCTATACATATAAATAAAAAAAATGATTGATAAAATTGGTCTGTTTAAGAATTGAAAAGAATTAATCGAGTTAGGCTTCGATTTCACGTTGCTTGCCAAGCTGAGGCATGGGGAACGCATGGGGGACAAAGTAACTGTTCCCCTTGTTGGCAATACCACCCACCATCAAGTACAACAGGAGGCAAGCAGTAATGATACCAAAAATACCACCAGTCTTGTGTACACTAGCTTTGCCAGTAAACGATCCAGCCGCCAAAAGGACAAAGGTAACATCAAGGAACACAAACGTGGCGAAGAACACCCAGGTCGATTTTAACGTACACAAAACAAGGAGAAAGATGAAGATGGACCATCCCGTCAAGAAAAAACCAAGAGCATTTTCCAATTGTTCAGTATCATCGGCATAAGCGGCGGCGATATTGAATGCCTTAACCTCCACTGCCATGAACGACCACCAAAACGCTCCGAAAGACACAAAGGTAGTAGCAGCGAAAGTGTTTCCAAGCACCATCTCCCAAACCCCGGCCAAGAACAACCCCGAGGACGCATAGAATGCTGCCATACCAAGAATCACTTCAGACTTTTTGATCCCCATCGCACCAGCATAGTAAAGACCCAAAATTAAGGTGGTGACACCAAATGCACCCAACCCAAGGGGAGAAGGGTTGGCCAACTCGTGCTTGGGCCGGGGGGCATATCTTTCAACTTGAAACGTTCCCCCAAATGCAGTGTTAAGATCTCCTCGATGGTATTTTTGCCCACCAATAATGACATATTCGTTATTGTCACCAGAAAATTCCACCTTGGACACAGGCATGCTCACTGAGCTCACACTGTCGAACTTTTCAGTAGACATTATTGATGGTGACCGACGGTTGATTTTGTCAAGAAGTTGGATAATTCTTATAGTTTTTTTAAAGCCCTCCAAGAAATTATTCAACTATCTCCATCTCCACATCAAGCGGGGGTTTGATTTAAGGTTTGTGGGGTATGTACCCCAAACTATTCCAGGCACTAGAACCCTTCTAACTCCGTTCCTCTGCGGCTGCCCTTGCTAATTGCATATTGGATGGAAATAAGCTAAAACCACCGGAATCAAACCAGAATTTCCAAACAAAAACATCAATGGTGGAAACCACACAGTTGCCAATCATTCTATTCCCAATCACATCTTTCTTTTGCAATGATATCCCTTGGGGTTTGTATTACATACAGGACCAGCTAATGCGATGTGCATACCCGGGGAGTGAAGTGGGGCTAGTGGGGTTATTCTTGCATCGTGCTAACAATGTCGATCTTAGTCGTAATCCATGCGAATCAAAAATACTTTTTCTCAAGGAGATAATCAGGTTATAGTTATCATTATATAATGCCATAAAATTAAGGGCGATTACGGGGAAATTTGATCCCATTGGTCCTTACTAGTTAATCAGAATCAACCACATTACCTTCACCAGGTCATAGCTATAGTTTTACTTGGTAAATTCAGTTGCGGCCACTATTGTTCCTTTGCTCGGAGTTCCAGGGCGCGTGGGGTTATTCGCACTGGGGTAACAACCAGCTGCAAAAGTTTGCTTTGGGCGATGAAAAAAAGCTGTTCCCAACAACGAAGTTCATCGTAACCATTGATTTGTTAGTTGCTTCATGGCAACCATTGGTACTGTTGCTAAGGATGACGGGAAGTCATGGAAATGGCAAGTTTACGCATACAATAGTTAAGGTACAGTCCCAAGGAGGGATATTCACAGGACAATTAACACTTAATTGAGGCTGTCCTGGTTTAACCTATTTCTAACTGCCATCACCCGTGGCTTAATCACCGGTTTTTTGTAGCTGGCAATGGATGGTGCTCCCCGTACCGGAGGCAACCCAAGCAATTGTCGCTGTTCATTAGTCAATTGAGTAATGGGATCCGAAGTCGATCCCCGATAAATTTGATAAACCGACACCAATGCATTTAAAACCAACGCAGAAACTATACAGGTCGACACCACTGCTCGCTGGATAAGGTATGCATCAGTTATCAGTTGGGTAACATGTTGGACAAAATTAAGCACTAATAATGCCACCACGGTGAATAAAATCCTACCACCTTGTTTTTGATAATTGGCCTGGTTCAATGCTGGCATCACGTTGGGATCGATCCAATTACCAATGGTTGCTGGTTGCGGTTGCATCTCCACTTCAGCATCCTGATTCGGAGGTAAGGTTTGAGGGCTGACATCAGCACTTTTACACCATCGAACTCCTGAAACGATAAGATTCAAAACCAATACTGCCACCACCGTGGTGGTTATGATAGCTAGCATTATTGAATAATCATCCTTTGTTGACAGCTGGATAAGCTGATACAACAAGGTGATGACCAACAACCCGATAATGCTTCCAATGATGTTGTTGACTTGGGTTTTGCTCCCCGATGGATTGACATTTGTGACTGAACGAGTCGCTTTCCAATTGCTAGAAGTATAGTATTTGTCTTGATCTTCACTTGACTCGAGTTTCTTGGCACTCAGTACCACCCCTTCAATCTCTTTGAGTTTTGGAGGGACAAATTGTGGCATTTTGATGGTAGAGCATCGGGGAGGGTTATAATAGATTGGTTCCAGGGCAGCCTCCTGTTTAGGTAACAGTTTTTGTTGCTTGGCACGAAGCCTTGCCAGTTCCAACTGTACTTCGATATCTGCCAATCTCATGTTGGTTTGTTTGACTAGGCTTACTGTTACTCAGAAGAGGTGCGGTTAGATCATGGGCTTTATGCAGGATAAATATATACCATCGCCTTTAGTATGTATAAGACAGTCCATATCAAGGGAAAAGGGAGGTAGTGGTAGTGAAAAGAGTTCATAGCCGAATGATTAGAATAGTGTTTGGTTCAAAATAGAGTCAATTGAGATCGGTGTTACTCCAAAATAGCCTAAAAGATGAGTACATTTCCATCAATGTAACTGGTATTGGGCAAATATTATCACTACCAATGTCATACACCATAAAATTCACCACAATGACACTCTGTTACAGTTCAACCCTAACTGGTGTCAATTGTAAAAGAGTGCGGCCATCTCTACCGTATGCAGGATTCACATCTCCCTCCTATATAAACACCAGCGCGCCCTATTAATTTTTCATTAGTACGCTGATGAAGATTATTACAGACCTGTACGGATACCAAGTAAGGGACGATAAAGCCTCTTCTGAGTACTAATCAAAAACCTCGTAGCCATTAAAACCCTAACCCTAGTAGTCACAATCTCACTGTTGATTAAAATTCCAAATTGACAACATTGTGCTAACGCGATGAGTTCGCAGCGCTACCATTTCAACGATAACCATAATCACTCTAAACATTACATTCGGTACCATCCACCATGGTGTACTCCCACAAACGGAACCGCCGTACGGTGGTGGAGTTTGCTCCCCTCAAATACTTCCATCTGATCATGTTCTTATCTGATCTACAGAGCAAAGAGCACGTTGAAATTGTCGATGTCAATAATCTTGATTCCATCACCTCCAGCAATCAGCAGGGATCGATGTCTTTTTGCATCGAATATGTCGACTCGACGTTTACTAAGCTGATGGAAATGTTGATCGATTGGCTTCGCCAGCTGCCTCCAGTATTGAATAATACCCGAGAAGTTACCTACCACGTGCATTGGCTGCCCAATCTCAAATGGAATGACTATACTTTAGAAGAGAAAAAGGCATATACCCTGTTTTTAGATGCAGTGGCCACTTATATTGGAGAGTCCAAAGTTAGACATGTTCTGGTGATCCAAAAATATGATATTGAAACCACAGTGGCCATCACTGATCCCGATAAGATCGATCAATTGGCGCAAGAAATATGTGATGATGTGGTTCGATGGCGCCATCTTAAGATTCTTGATTATGGGGTGAGCTCTTTCCGGTTCTTGCCCACGGTTATTTCTCTTGCTGACACCTTGGAGGTTCTCAATATCGGGGGAGGATATGCCCTTGAAACGCTCGGGGGGTTCCACATGCCAAGGTTACGGGTGCTAATTGCTCTGCAGAACGCTCTTCATTCGATTGATGAGGTTCAATTTCCCCTGACGTTGCGTAGATTGGAATTGCTGGACAACAAAATCTACTTTTTGACCTATGCCAACTTTCTGCCGTTTCTCGAACATTTGGACGTACTGCAAAATCGAATCGATTCTCTCAAGGGAGTCAATTTTCCTGCCACATTAGTACTGTTGAACGTTTCTTTCAATCCTATTGAACTGCTCAAGGGAGTACGGTTTCCTGAAGGTCTTCGCTTTCTTGATGTACTGAATATTCCCAACGAATCAATGAGTGGAGTTCGATTCCCTGACCTGTTAATTAATTTAAATCTTCAGGGGTCATTCACCACCACCAGGGGACTCAAATTACCCCCATTTTTGACCCATTTATGCCTTTGCGATAATAATATCACCAGTATAAATCCCCTTCGATTACTGCTGACCTTGAAAGTGCTTTATTTGAATAATAATGCCATCAAATCCCTTAATAAAGTGCTGTTCCCCCCAGGACTTCGAGAGTTATACTTGGGAAATAATTACATCACGTCACTAAAGAATATTCATTTCCCCAATTCGCTTGAAATATTGGATATGGATATGGATCCTGATCTTGTTGGTGAAGATGAGTTTTCCAAGAAACAATTAACTCTGCTCAGAGAAGTAATATTCCCACCAGGATTACGAGTATTAAAGTTGGGATATCATGCATTGAATCTGTTGGAGATGGTGGATTTACCGGTGGGACTAATGCAATTTTCGGTGTGTTATAATGATATCCGGTCAGTACGAGGATTACGCTTCCCCAACTTAAAATTACTCGATCTTTCGGGCAATCCAGGCCTCTCCATGGATCAGTTAATCATCCCTGACCTGGTGACCGAACTTCGAGTGGCCCCGGAAGTGATATCGATGCTTCCTCCCTATATCATCGATCGAGTCAACAAGAAACAATTGTTACTCCGTCAACTGCATCCGTTTTAATATTTTATACATTATCCTGTTTGCCTAGACATTACTGGGACACTCCCAGCACCATCGTTTATGCTAATACTAATATACACGATTTATCCAATCCATTCATTGCTCATTCCTCATCGGATTCGTCGTCCGACTTTTCGTCTTCGGCCTTCAGTTCCAACAACGCTTGTAATTGAGCATCTTCATTAGCCGTAACCGCCTTGGGTTCCATGATCAACTTGACTTCACCATCGGCTTCGGTGATGGCCTTGGTCACTTCGGCGATCGCCTTGTTCAAAATGTCAATCCCTTGGTTCTTGTCCAACGCTTGCACCGAAATGACGTAAAGAGGGGCAGCAACCAATTTGGCCCGAACTTGCATATTTTCTGTAGACACGGCTTCGGCGGCCTTGAGTGCCCGCTTAATGGCGTCGATACCTTCATAAGAAAAGCACGACACTTCGATATCGGCTCTAACCTTGATGGCTTGAGGAGTCAACCGCCGCAGAATATACAACTTCAATTCATCCAAGACTTCGGGGGACGAAGGAGAGGTTTCGTCCAACACCAGAGGGTCATTGATCAGTAACTTGAAAGCATCGTAAGCATGACCGTACTTACGGTTCAATGGCCAGCCAATGGTTTGGTACAATTCTTCAAGGGGCAAGCCAAACTTTTCAGCACAGTGTCTCAAAATCAGGTGAACCGCCTTCAGCTTGTTGTAACGTTCATCACACTTGACAATGTCTTCTTGAGACACCCGCCGCTTGGACAAATCAATATACCCCTTTTCCTTATCCACTCTCAACACCACCGCCACTTCATTCTTACCGACCCGAATCAACTTTTGGATCGACCGGATCCGTCTTCTCGACAATTCTGACAATAACACCATCCCTTCAATGTTGTCGTATTCCAACAACTTGACGTAGGCCCCCATCTCAGCAATCTCCTGGACGTTGACCATCACAACCTCATCAACCTCGGGGTACTTGTTTTCATAAAATCGACAGTTGCTCGAGCTCATCGTGGTGATTCAAGTGTCTCTGGTTGATTTGGAGGGTGAAAAATTTTTAGTGAGTGAGGGTGCGAGCATTGGTGGCAGTTGAAAAAGGATAAGTTAGGGGAAGGTAGGGGTTCATTGGTTTTGTTAGGTTAGATTTGGTTGGTAAGGTGGTGTAATTGGTGGTGGGGATGGATTTACCGGTTCTTCCCATAAATGATGGGAATGGTGGCAAAATAGGTACATGATTGAGGAATAATTCATGCGATGTAATCAAAGTCAAAACTAGAACCAATGGCCAACCAGGTAAACTGGCTGATCTTAATTCCACTTATCCTATTACGGCTCCATGTTCAATTAACCTGGTAGTCTCAGACACCACCGCCGCGCCTAGGGATTTTTTCACTACGCGTTCGTTGTCCACTTACCACAACCAACCACAGAATATGAAGTGGCTCATTACCTTGGTGTTCCTCCATTTGGCGCTGGCTCTCCACTTTTACTTAAACACCGGGGAAACTAGATGCTTCTTCGAAGACCTTGAAGCTGATACCCTTTTGGTGGGACGGATTGAGTCATTCGAAAAATCGGACCACTCCAATGAATACTTTACCAATCAAAACATGAAGGTCAGAGTAACGATTGAAGAAACATTTGACAATGATCACCGGGTTTTGGACCAAAAGTCCTCGCCTTCGGGGGAATTCACCTTTACCACTCAAGATTCAGGTGAACACCGCATTTGTTTGACCCCAGAATATATGGATGGTACCTCGGGAAAAACTCACAAGATTTTCTTTGATGTTGCTTTGGGTTCTTCTCATGATTATGTCGACTCCAAGGGGACTAAAAAGGTTGATGATTTGACGGCTCAAGTGCAACAACTTAATCAAAAGTTGATGGCGATTCATATGGACCAAGAAGGGTTGAGAGCTAGAGAAGCTGAATTCCGGAACTCTTCCGAACTGACCAATGCTCGTGTTGTTAAGTGGTCGCTTATCCAATTGGTTGTGTTGGTGGGTACTTGTTTCTACCAATTGAAGCACTTGAAGTCCTTCTTTGTCAAGCAAAAGATTGTTTAGGCATTAAATACATAAGTAATTCTTTCACTTTTGGATATCCTCCGATATCCTCCATTTTTGATGCACTGATGTACCTCTCGCTCCCTCATCTCAAACTAACCAAATGGAGGAAGAGATTACCAAGCTAAGGCTGGAAAATGCAAAGTTAAAGCAACAGTTGGAAGATGTTACTCGACGAGAACAAATGCCACTTGCTCCCGAGGAGTTTCTTCGTTATGGACGCCAAATGATTGTACCACAATTTGATGCTCTTCAAGGACAATTAAAACTCAAATCGAGTAAAATTCTTGTGGTGGGAGCGGGAGGGCTTGGTTGTCCTGCGTTGATGTATTTAGCTGGCGCTGGCATTGGTACTATTGGTATCATTGATGGTGATACGGTCGATGTATCAAATCTTCACCGTCAGGTACTTCACACCACTCCAGGCAAGTTTAAATGTGATTCTGCCAAAGAGTACCTTAATAAATTGAATCCTCTTATTAACATCAATACTTATCCCTCTAGACTAAGTACCACCAATGCTTTTAGTCTATTTGAGCAATATGATGTGATATTGGATTGTACTGATACTCCCGCTACTCGGTATTTAATTAGTGATGTCGCCGTACTTTGTGGAAAAACGGTTGTTTCTGGATCAGGATTAAAGACTGAAGGTCAATTGACGGTGCTTAATTTTGAAGGGTATGGTCCTTGTTATCGTTGTTTCCACCCCACTCCCCCTCCGGTTGATTCAGTCACTTCATGTAGTGATGGTGGGGTTATTGGTCCCGTTATTGGACTTCTTGGAGTTTCAATGGCAGTAGAAACGATAAAAGTATTAACTGGGTTTTACACCGGTAATTTCCAACCATTTTTAGCTCAATATTCTGGTTACCCTCAACAGACAATGAGACTGTTCAAAATGAGACCTCGTCGACTTCAATGTGCTGTGTGTTCTGAACAGGCCACCATTACTAGAAGAATGATTGAAGCGGGAGAGATTGACTATTCAGCTTATTGTGGAACCAGTTCGGTCCCACCATTAGATTTGGCTAGACGGGTTCAGCCAAAAGACTTTCATAATACCGGGATGGTGGTGGATGTTAGACCGCCAGAACAATTTGCCATTACCAAATTGGATGGTTCAATTAATATCCCTTGGGCAATAATGAAAAAGAGGGACGAAATTAATGAAATCCCATCAAAAGATACTCCGGTGATGGTTATATGTCGTTATGGTAACGATTCTCAATTAGCAGTACGCAAATTAGATGAATTGGGGTATACCAATGTCAAGGATATCATTGGTGGGTTAAAGTTATGGTCAGAACAAGTCGATGAAACCATTCCATTATATTAACAAATACATATCATTAATCATTATTTAAGATATTCCACAAACAACAACCCGGAAATTGTCCCTGCTCCGTACACTTCACATGCACATGTATTTTCATTCCAAGCACAAGCTGAAAATACAACTTCGGGGGGTGTCACTGGCAGTTGGTTAGTACTCTCACTTGGGAGTTTATAGTAATCTCCTTCCACCACCAAATTATTATCAACATTGGTTATTTTCCAGATTCTAATTGGTACAATGACATTTTTCAGCGCCTTTACCCCATTAAGTAATTTTCGAGAATAATTCATGACGATGAAATCACCATCCAGCGTCCCTACAAGCCCTAAAGGATGTCCAATCCGTTCCAGAGCCCCATGACAAGAAATGGCCGAACTAACCCTCACCAACAGGGTGATTGATTCGGTGGGCGCCCGTAAAAACATGTATAGTAATGTATCCATCGAATGAACCGTCAAATAAAGTCGAAGACGAGGATTATAAGAAGGTTTAAGCCATGTCTTGGGTGCCAATTGCAGAACTTGGCCAACAACATAATTGTTCAATTCAATAGCAATCTGAGGTACCCCTGCTGAAGCAGCAAGCACCACATCACACCCAGGTTCTGAAGATGCCACCATAATCGATTCAACAGAAGTAAGAAAGCATTGCATCATCCACTGGGGTTCGTGTTCATACTCGGCGCCAGTCCATGGTAATTCAAATTGGGCAATATGGCCATCGGAGGTGCCAACAATGATTTGATGGGGAGTTCTAAAATCAAATACCGTAATGGCGGTATCGGCAATTTCAAACGTGACTGAGGGTTTGGTCAATTTGACGTCTCCTCCCTCTAGGGATACCGCAATCCCATGCCATTTGCCATCATTAAAACATCCACAAATAACCCCAAGCTTATCGGGAATATCATTAGAAAGCCACATTATGTCGTTACTAACCCCAATCACTCCAGTAGTATCAATAAGGGCGTGTCTTTTTAACGAATTAGTTTCGGGGATATATTTCCACACTTGTAATGAAGTAGCCAATGATGAATCAAGAGGTTTCAAGAATCCACTTAATTGATGATTGCTTATACTTTCTGATATTTTAGAATGAATTACAGAAATGGCAACATATTGATCGGGACGATGATCCAGAGTTGGCAACCATTTAAGGGAAACAATCAGTCCGCCAACATTGGCAATTCCACCATGTCTACCAAATGACTCTTCGAGACTTAACGTTTCACCAAATTTTAGTTCGACTGGTTTTTGTTGACCATTTTTTTCCGTCTTGAACGAAATGGGAGGGGTGACGAGATGAGAGGCATCAATAAATTCAAATTCACTCAGTGGGATAAACTTATTAGGAGGGAGTGGCATTGGCTCCAAATATTGACGGATTTTATCTTTGGGGGGGATGGCCATACATTTTTCAAAATGAGCTTTATATTGAACAATGTCTTGGTATATCACGGCATCACAACCAAAGGCATATCTCATTCTTGTCTTGAACGAAACATCTCTGGTATTGGCTTTACCAAGCAGGACACCACGGTTGCTCCCAATCGGGGTACTCATAGATGCGCTTGGTGATGGTTTCTAGTTGTGATTATACACAAATTGACATTGCGTGCGGCTCTTGCGATTGTTCCAGATCCTACCGAAGCTTCCATGGATGTCAAAGCATTGTCACTGGACTTGTTCGGTCGGTGTAGACAGCTATGTGTTGAGCTTTCACTGGAAGCAGGACATTCTTCCCCAAATTTCCCAAAACTTGGCCAACTTTTATCCCAATTGATGGTAACCCTCAATGGTCATTATAACGAGCATAAGAACCATGGATACATGCTTGCAAAGAATCTCGCTGACTACATATTTTTCCCCATTTCAGGGATACTTCGTCACCAACCATTACCTGATGATATTGTTAATTATTTATTCCAGCTCATCCAGTTTTTATTTGACCATGCTTGGAATCTTGACCCATCAACAACCCCGGAATTTAAGGAACAATTACTTTTATTGACATTAAATCTAATCGGCACTAATATTGCTTCTAAATCAAAACTGGAGCAAATTTCTGCATTTTCATTGGTGAAATCATTGGTGCTGCTGTTGCCACTGGGGTATTTTAAACAAGAAAAGAGATTACCTCAATTCGGACAATTGGTTACGATTAATTTGGATATTTTTGCTGCCGTTCATGATTCTTGTACTTCTCAAGAAGATATTCAACTTGTTTCGAGTTGTTTAGACATTTTCCAGATTTTATTCTCGGGACGTTTGGTCGAATCAGAGCCCTTGGCTCAAGTATTGCCAGGGGTAGTATCCAAATTGGTTAACTTTACTGGAAATGTACCCAAGGTTCATTATACGGTGATATTGCTCCTTATTCGAGTGTTGGGAATATTACTTGGTCGTGTTTTCAGTGATGATGAGCTTAAAGCTTCGGTCTCCATCAAGGACGATGTAGAAAAATGGAATGAACAAGCCCAAAGTGAAGGATTCACTGATGATGTGGTGGTTGATCTTAAAAATAACACCAATACTCGGACGCAAAGTTGGCTACGGGCAACCACCATCCAACTTAAACTGTCATTGATTATTATGTTCAAAAATATTGCCAAATCCCAACTAGATAAATCACATACGGTGGTTCTCATAGCTCGTGCCATTGTGCTGATGTTTGATGGGCTTTGGCACACGTCATTTTATTGTCTTTTCAATGAATTGTATGAAGTTGGAATTGATGTAATCTCATTATTTACATGTACCGTCAATGCTGATTACAGTGAAAGTGGCATAACCCCAGTGGAATCAATGTCGATGTCTTATCATGAAGATACAACTCGTCGTCATGAAATTATTACCAAGTTTTTAAAACTAAAACTTCCAAATTTGGTTAATTCAAAATTAGTATCAACGATGCAATCACTGGATGATATTAAGATTTTGCACATTATAACAACCATTCGTCTTCAATTGGATATAATGCATCAGGTTATGCAAGGTGATAAAGGGTGGTGGGTATCGAATTTATCTCGAATTGTTTTGGTTATTGGAGATGGCCTCTTTGATAATTTTGAGCGGGATGATCGTCCCAAAAAGGTCAATCGTGGCGACAATAAGGAAGTCAAATTACCAGGAGACTTATCCGAAGCTAATTTGACCCAGTTCACTGTTGCCGACCAGGCCAAAGTTGCTACTTTGGGATACAATCAAAAATTGGCACTATTAGCGGATGGGGAAAATATTATCGGTTCAGAAAAACCTCTTCCCTGGTTTGGAGACTTTTTTGACACTAAAATTGAAACAGCATTGATAAGTTTACTCGAAGCTATTGGCGCCCTCTCCGCCAAGCACGAAATCACCAATGACTTAATTGAACAAGTTAATGACAATGACACCGGTCTGACGTTAGTGACGGGAATCAAATTATGGTTGACAAGTCAACTCTCGCGGGAAACTCCTCAAGCAATGGCTAATTTCGATCCTTCCGAATTTTTAACATTTGATGATGATGACCCCATGGAAGAATCGAATGAGGAAGTGGCATCAACAGTTTTCATTGCCGAAGATTTGATTGATGATTTACAATCTCAATTGATTTTGTCCTCGACTAAAAAAGTTCAATTCTCCTATGGAGCTTCGCTTGATCATCTAGGACAAGTTTCTCTGGTAATGGTCAAGGAAACATATCAACAAGAGGTGTTGATGGACTATTTATATCCTATGCTTGAAGGTTTAACATTTCAAGGATCAATTCATGATCATGCTGCTCAAGCGTTATCAATTGTTGCGGCTAATCATTATGATGGGTCGCTCTCAAAATTAGTTCTCGAAAACCTGGACTATTTGGTAGATTCCATCACTACTAGATTAAGTGCTGGTAATATTACTCCTCTGCTTCCCGGATTGTTATTGGTTGCAATCAAAGTGGGTGGTCCTTCACTTTTAAACGGCAATGTTTTGGGAGATGTTTTTAATCAAATTTTTGTGGCAATGGATTTATATCATGGGTATCCTATTGCAATGGAAGGGTTCTTTCTTGTGTTTAAAGAAGTTGTGGAACAAATTGACCGCCAATATTCTGTTTCAACGCCAAAGGCGACGATTGAAGATGCAGGTATTAATCACTCATCATTTTCTCCTTGGGGAATGCTGAATGTGGCCCAGTTGGAAAAATTTCTTGATGATCAAGACAAAATTGCAAACCCAACCTTTGACGCGTCAAAAGAATATTTCACTCGGCCAAGAGATGCTCCGTTTGAAGAAATGGCTGATAGTGATGATGAACTGGATGAAGAAATTGAAGCTCCTCCCAAGGCAGATGTTGTTGAGTGGCAATGCACAATTCCTCAGCCAACTTGGGAGATGGCAATGTCAATATTCCGATATGGTGTCAAACTCTTATCCCAGCCACATTCACAATTAAAACTTCTGATTCTCACTGTGCTTAACAAACTATACCCAATTTTGGCCACAAATTTTGATCGCGAGATTCCGTTTATTATTGATAATTGGCGGGTGTTTGTCAGTACTATGATTGGTGTTGATTCGGTTGAAACCAAAGGTGATCAATCTCTTATGCGTATGTCAGATTCTAGTACTTTGGCTACAATGAAACTGACTGTTGATTTGCTATTACAGATTATAGCCAGCGATGACGATCTCAATCGCCGTAGACTTCATCGACAATTTGTTGACACTTGGGATATGCTACTGAAGATTAAAATTCCTCAAATGACTAGAACTTTTGCTAGTTTGGTGCTGGCAGGTGTTAATTGTTACAACAGAAGTGTTGATGACTTGACCAAGACGGAGATGACCAGGTATTGTTGTAAAGCAGGTGAGGATATGCTGAACATGTGCAGAGAAGTAAAGGCGATTGCTTGGGTTATTTCACAGGGTTTAGCTTAGTTAGTGCGTCTATTTGTTAGGCCTACTGATAGAACTGTGGTCTATATGTAGAATAACACACTAAAGCTAATATAAGTAGTCATAACTTAGACGGGAGAATAGCATCGTGATTATACAAGATCTATGGATCATAGACTAGGGTCTTAACTATATTACTGATTAAGCGTAAGCTGCTCTGGATGTATCAACAAATTATGGGCCTCAGACTTTTTTCTACCATCTTCCAGACTGAAGGATGACATACCTAAGCTATGGTGTTGCTAACTTATTAGACGAGTTGGATATGTAAGTTTATTTGAATGGTTGACATTCACGTCAAACCTTCAATAAATAATTTGTGGTATAGGTTAGTGACAATTTGGTTTCATAGGGCTGGATGCAGAATCAAGGAAATATGTTAACTCTATAGCATTTAAAGTCTTTCCTAGCTCAAAGGACATTATGTTCACATAAATCCAAGCCAGCTTTTGTGATATCTTTCTCTCGGTCAATTTCCAAATTTGAAATCAACAACTGTTTGAAAACTACTAAGAGAGGGAAGTACATATTTTAAATCAGCTTTTTGAGATGGCTTGGTTAACTAAAGAAGATTTTACCAATGGCACTAAAGAAAGAAAACATTTCAATTTCAGAGCGACTTGGTTACCCTATCGGTAGATTTATAAATGGTTGAAATAATTTTTTTTGCACAAATTGGTTGTTTGGCCGAGTGGTTAAGGCGCCAGGGTAAGGTTCAGCTTACTAGCTTCGCAAGAAGATATTCCTGGTCCGTTCGCGGGCGTGGGTTCGAACCCCACAGCAATCAATTCTTTTTGTTGTTTTTAGAAGGTTCATGGCGATTTGAAATGATCAGTCTAATTAGCTTTATTTTCGTTCAGGAATACTTATTTCCGATCCCGGTGGATCTTCAAGCCAATTGACTCATTGTTATAGACGCCGATTGTCAAGAGTGAAAAATTGATAAGTTTCAAAACTATATCACAATTTGCCATAATACAGATTATAATTGAATCAAAATCAACAATTGGCGAAATTGTCAGAATTATCAAAATCCAACTATTGACAAAAGTTAAATAAAATCCAAAATGCGGTTCAAACAACCAGATCCACTTTAATATTAACCACATTTCGTCCGCGAAATCACCTCCCACCCCTTCTACTCCACTACATCATCTCTTATCTAGTTACATTATTGTCTAGTCTATGTCTAGCACTTCTATCATAAATACATTAGTTGACCTTGTTGAAGTATTCCTTGGATTCATTAACTTCAGGCTTGATGGTGTCAGCACCAGGTTGCCAGTTGGCAGGGCACACTTCACCGTGCTTATCAGTGAATTGGAAGGCTTCCAACAATCTCAACGATTCATCCACCGATCTACCAACGGGCAAATCGTTAATGGTGATTTGTCTCAAGGTACCCTTGGGGTCAATCAAAAAGATCCCTCTGAGGGCAATCCCTTCTTCTTCAATCAAAACACCATAGTCTCTCGACAAAGAGTGGTTGGTGTCAGCGAGCAAAGGAATGTTGACGGGACCCAAACCACCATCCTTTCTGGCAACATTGGTCCAGGCCAACAACGAGTATTCCGAGTCGGTGGAGGCAAACAACACTTCGGCATCCTTTTCGGTAAACTTCTTCACCGCTTCAGAGTAAGCAATGATTTCAGTAGGACAGACAAAGGTGAAAGCCAAAGGGATAAAGGCAAGAACAACCCACTTACCCTTGTAGTCTTCCAAAGAAACGGTTTCAAAGGTACCGTCGACGACAGCAGTCTTGGTGAAGCTAGGAGCAGGCTTTTGAACTTGAGCGACCATGGCGATATGATAAAATATGATGGGGGAGCCTCCCTTTTATACCGAAAAAAATCTGTGGCTCTGCACCTACACCCGCTCACGTCTGACAAATATTTACAAGGTCTGGAAGGATTGATTATCCATCACAGATAAGGCCAATTTTGATGAATCTTGGCGGAATTGGTTGCAAAGAGGTTAGCGGTGAATATGGAATTGCCATTGGGACGGGATTTGCCTTGTTTCTTTTCCATCACCGTTAGTCCTCATCGTTGAAAACTGTGGCGTCCCCGATGGCGGCGGCTGCCTGATTGGTGTATATATGTGCAGGAGAGGTAATTAAAGGTTTGTGAACGGTTTTGAGCTGATAAGGGTGATCGGTCAATTGTGATATTAGCGGTGGTATTGGCGGTGCAAAATATGGAGGTTTAGTCAGTGGTGCTTATTAGTTAGTGCTATAAATCTGCGTCGAGCATCTCCGACGAAACGGCCCCTAATTGTTCATTTCGGGTAAAATAGGTTCGGAGTGGATCTCGGTGCGGCACTTTTGACAACGTGTATCACCAAGATTATGTAGCGGCCATGCGGCGGCCGCTGTGCCACCACTTTGCCGCCACTTTGCCGCCACTTCACCGCCACTTCACCGCCATTTAGCCGCCACTTTGTCACCACCAAGGTACTACCTAATTCTGTCACTTCCCTCCATTTCCTAAATTATCGATAGACAACGCGTTGTTGTCTATATACAGTACACCGGTAGTTGCCACCTATCACTTCATCATCATTTCAACCCCCAACCATATAAACACTCCAGTTGCCCCCATTTGACCTCTCCACATGGGGTCTCCTATTATATGCACCCCCTAGAGTTTGTGTCCCGGTGTAGACCTAACCATAAAACGGAAATCTTCCCACCACTTCAATAACGACAAGTCGCACTACTCCAAGATTAAGTCTCCAGTTAGATCACCGTCATTGATGGAGAAGTTTGGGTTTCATAAGGTCACCAATAGCCCTACCCAGGGTGGGGCCCATATCAGCCACTCTCGTCCCATGCCTCCCCTGCCTGTTAACCACCAAATGCACCCGGTGTCCCGTCCTCAAGACGCCCACCATTGGAGATTAAAGGCGGCCAATATTCCACTGAACGAAATTGGATTTGCCAATCGGTTGGCAGTGAATGATCATGAATTTAGAGACGTTCCTAATCATGCTATGATTATTCTTGATCAGCAGTTTGTCTTTCAAATTGAAAAGGTGCCTTCGGTTGAACCGGGTCATATTGGCATGACGGTTTATAACCGGAAGTGGGGGCTTTATTCCCGGGGACAGGATATCCATGTTCAATTATATGATATTCATGGGAATGGCGCCCAAGAGAAATACCTTAATCTGATTCAAATCGAGGTTGATTTCATGAAAAAATCCCAAGCCCATGCCAATTCAATTAATGGTGAAGAGTTTGCCAATTATTTCCGGACAATGTATGAGAACCAAATTCTTCAACCCGGTCAATCGATGGCGATGGAGTTCCAAGGGTATGCGTTTGGAGTTACGGTAATTGAAGTGGAAGTGGTCGACGTTAACAAGGCGGATGGATTGCCTACTGTGAAACAACTGACTGATTTAATGACCAAGGGACTTTTGATCAACACTACTGTGGTGGAGCCATACGCTCGTGCCGGCTCAATTATCAATTTGCAACAGCCCAAAGGGAAACTTGGCTTCCTCGGAAGAAAAGCTCCGCAAAGATCGCAACGGAAACAAATTATCAATCCTGATTTCAAATTGGAAGATTTGGGGATTGGGGGGTTGGATGCTGAGTTCCAAGAAATCTTTCGGAGAGCATTCAACTCGCGGATTCTCCCTCCCGAATTGGCAGAACGGTTGGCAATCAAGCATTGTAAGGGGATGCTTTTATATGGTCCTCCAGGTACTGGTAAGACGCTTATTGCCAGAAAGTTATCGAAAATGCTTAATGGTAAGGAACCCAAGATTGTAAATGGTCCAGAAATGTTATCGAAATATGTTGGTGCCTCCGAAGAGAATATCCGGAAACTTTTCAAGGATGCCGAAGCCGAATATAAACAAAAGGGTGATGATTCCGATTTACACGTGATTATCTTTGATGAATTGGATTCGGTGTTTAAACAAAGAGGTCTGGGCAAACTGGATGGTACTGGGGTTGGTGATAATGTCGTCAATCAATTATTGGCCAAGATGGATGGGGTAGACCAATTGAATAATATTTTAATCATTGGTATGACCAATCGGTTGGACTTGATTGATAAAGCTCTCTTGCGTCCTGGTCGGTTTGAATTACAAATTGAAATCGCCTTGCCCGATGAAAAGGGTCGTAAGGACATTTTATTGATTCATACCAAGGCGTTACGGGAAAACCAATTGTTGACTCATGACATTGACTTTGACCAATTGGCGGTACAAACCAAGAACTTTACTGGGGCTGAAATCGAAGGGTTGTGTAATTCCGCCAAATCTTTTGCCATCTCAAGACATACCAAGAACGGGGCCATTGCTCAAATTGACATGGAAAGTATCAACAAGTTACAAATCACCATGAATGACTTTCAAATGGCTCTTCAAGAAGTCAAGCCAGCGTTTGGTACTGATGAAGAAGATTTGGCAGCAGCGGCTCCCTATGGGATTGTTCACTACTCTGATGCCATTCGTCAAATCGAAAACAAGGGGGCCCTGTACGTTGATGAAGTTTCCACCTCGGAAACCGATTCATTGGTATCGGTGTTGCTTCATGGTCCCCTGGGGCTGGGCAAAACGGCATTGGCGGCCACTATTGCCCTCAACTCCCACTTTCCCTTCATCAAGATGTTATCGGCTGATTCAGTGGTGGGGATGAGTGAATTCCACAAGATCAGTTTCATCGACAATTTCTTTAGAGATGTTTACAAGTCACCGTTGTCGGTGGTAGTATTGGACCAATTGGAAATGTTGATTGGTTATGCCCCCATTGGTCCTCGGTTTTCCAATGACATTCTTCAAGTGTTAAAGGTTTATTTAAAGAAATCGCCTCCCAAGGGCCGCCGGTTGTTAATCTTGGCCACTACGTCGGCATACTCAGTGTTGCGTAACTTGGACATGTTGGGATCCTTCTCCAACACCATTGCTGTGCCCCTGATTACTCACGTCGATCAAGTGGCTCGGGTATTGAGCGACCAAGGTTATGATCGCAACTCGCAAATGTCGATTGCTCAACAATTGGAATCGACCCAACTTGATATTGGTATCAAGCGGTTGTTACAAGTATTGCTGAATTGTAGATACTCCAATACCGATGCCAATGGAGTGGTGGACAGCATTTTGGAAGCTCAAGCTTTGTAGAATAACGAAAAGCTTTGTAGAAATAAATGAAGATGACGCTCTCTGTACCGGCCAAGTTCGTAGAAATAACGAATATGAATATAACGTTCTCTGTGCCTTTTACCTATAAATTTTATCCAATCCCAAATTCAAATAAGTGCCAATCCACAAGCCAACCCTGTGATGAGTACCATGATGGGTACGGTGTTCTTTCCTCCCGCATTGTGGGTCAAATCGGAGTTGCTCCCGCCGCCGGTGGGAAGAGATTGACTTTGGGTGTTGCCGATTACTCTCAGAGTTACAAATGTTAAAGTGTCAGTATTTGGGTCATCATGTTCTCGAGAGAATTGGGCCAAGGGGACGCCGGTGCCAACGGCGGTGCCAGCGGCGGTTGCTGCTTTGGTGGTACCAGTGGCAGCACCAGCGACTCCGGCAGCGGGGGTAGTAGCAGCGGCGGCCCCAGCAGCAGGAGTAGTAGCAGCGGCGGCCCCAGCAGCAGGAGTAGTAGCAGCGGCGGCCCCAGCAGCAGGAGTAGTAGCAGCGGCGGCCCCAGCAGCGGGAGTAGTAGCAGCGGCGGCCCCAGCAGCGGGAGTAGTAGTGGCAGCGCCAGCAGCAGCGGCTGGGGTGGTAGTAGTGGCAGCAGCAGCAGCGGGAGTAGTGGCAGCGGCTGCCCCAGCAGCAGCAGTAGTTTTGGCAGCGCCAGCAGCAGCAGCGGGGGTAGTAGCAGCAGCGGCGCCAGCAGCAGGAGTAGTAGTAGCAGCTGCTGCTGCCCCAGCAGCGGGGGTAGTAGCAGCAGGGGCTCCAGCAGCAGGAGTAGTAGCAGCAGCGGCTGCCCCAGCAGCAGGAGTAGTGGCAGCAGCGGCTGCCCCAGCAGCAGGAGTAGTGGCGGCGGCGGCGGCCCCAGCAGCAGGAGTAGTAGCAGCAGCGGCGGCCCCAGCAGCCCCAGCCACAACAGGATCAGCTCTTCTTTCAAATCGAACTCGAGCCGCCTCAAGATCACCTTCCAACTCAACCAAATGTTTCCGAATCACCAGGGCCAGTGCGATCATCGCCACTGATGAGGCTCCAACCAAATTTGTCAACTTCATCCCCAAAAATCAATGAAAATACTCGACAATGTCAAAGGAGGTGTTTTGGAAATTTTGGTGTTTATGCACAGGATATCGGTTGTAGCGCGTTGCTGTAGGGAAACCCTCGAAAGTAAAAAGAGACCACGTGAGCTCTTACTATAAAATTCGGAAATCATGAGATTGGGTGGGTTAATCACGTGTTCAGGAACATTTCCAAAAGAAATGAAGCAAGCAGCACCAATAAGCCGGATAAAGTCTAAATGGTAGGAATGGGTTACTAGCGTTGGTGGATGATTAGGATTTGACTAAAAATATATAGTGTGGAGCAAATCGGTAGGTTTTTAAGTGGTGAAATATAACGGTAGAGTAACAGAAACCAGCTATCTTCGGCGGAAGCTTCGGGGGGGGGATAAATAATGATGGGAAACTGAAAACTTTAAGTAGCACTAAAGTGTGTTGGGGATGATTCATGGGCATGGCTGATGTCCAATAGGATGAAATGGCCAATATGTTGAAATGGATAAAAAGAGATTTTAACTAGAAATAAGTATCTGTATCAAAACTTATACTATTGTAGGACTTACGATAAAAACAAGTGACAATTTTATCAATAATCTTTAAAGCAAGGGTCACCAAATTCTTTTCAAAGTTGTTCACTGAAGTTTTTCAGATTGAACCAGACCATTGGATTCAAAAGTGGTTATTTACCAGATGAATTCCCACCACATGAACGGGAAAATCCAGTAATTAGCTCCATTGTTCCCAATAATGACGACCAATGGTCTGCAATAATCCCAGCAACTTTCAACTCTCCTGGTCAACTCAAATACAAGTTACATTGAAAATCCAGCTCCACCTAAACCCCCTTACCTTTGTCTCCCCACCACAAGCTCATTTCAAAATCACAACATACCATGTCTTCTCCCCATTCTATCAATATCCATTAATGCTATATACTTTCTTATTTTGTTCTTCTCTTCTTCTTCTTGGGCTGTTCATCTTCATTAGGAATCCACACATCATATTTGCCCTCCTGTTGATGAACGTTATCACCAAACGTTTCTCGTTTCCACTTTTCAAGTCTCTTTTTCTTGGTGTACTTACGAATATCCTTCTTAACTGCATCGGCGGGACGATAAGGGGCCAACTTCTTCATACTGAAATAAGTCCCCAACTGCTTATCGGAGGCCAACAAGATATCTCTGGTGGAAAGACCATAACTTTCGGGACTGACATCACGGTACTTGAACGCCACTTCGCCATCATCCTTGTTTAAACCACGACCCCGTTCTTCCAAAACATCATCATAAATATCCAACGTAGCCAGTTGTACCAACCGTTCAGCCAACCCCTTGGCAGCAGCGTCCTTTTGCTTTTTATCCTTTTTATCCTTCTTCTTGTCCTTTTTACTCTTAGTAGACTTACCTTCCCCTGACACTTCTTCTCCAACTTCTTCATCTTCAAACCCAGCAATATCATCATCATCGGACCAAGTGGGCTTTTCCACTTCTTCTTCACCTTCAAATTCTTGATTGAAAATCTCGGAAAGTTTAGCATCCCAATCATCTTCATTAAATTCATCATCAAGCAATGACTTACCAAATACTCTTTCAATGACATCATCACTTACATGACTCCCCACTGCTTCCTTGATTTGTTTTAGTCTATCCATAACCAAGTTCACCTTTTGATTCTTCTTCTTAGTTACAGCATCAGTAGTGGCATCCTTTTCGGCTCGTTTGGCTTCCTTTTCTTGTTGACGCTTCTTAGCTCTCCTCGAAGTCTTTTCTCGACGCATGGTGGCCTGGTCCCGGGCATACGATACCAATTCTGCCGATTCAGGATCTTCAAACCGGAAATTGAACGCAGTTTCGTAGTTTTGAACCGCATTTTCAAACTCTTCTTCATCATCGCGATCAATCTTGTCAAGATTAATCGTCTTGTCCTTGGCCTTGGGGATCCACGCTTGGTTGTCCAAGAACAGTTTCAAGAACTCTTCGGCGTTTTCATTGGGATCAGGCAATACCACTTCACCATCGTCATGAACGTCACCAATCTTTGCTACTTCCTTCTTTTGCATGAAATCTTCTTCATCATCACTGGATTGAGCATCATCAAACGCTTTGTTAATTTCTGACAAGATCTCATCCTTTTTCTCTTTTTCTTCCACCACAAATGGCTTTTGACCATCAACGGTATTGTATTCACCTTCACCTTCATCATCATCTTCATCCTTGTACCCACCTGCCAAAATTTGTTGTCTATGGTAATCCTTTAAATATAATGGCCGGTCCTTGGGTTTAGCACTAGGGGCAGCGGCGGTTTCTGGATCATCGAAAAATTTAAAACTAGGATCGTTCAACTTGGGATCATTATTCCTGATGGCTTCCAATACTTTATTGATACCATCTTCAACCCCTTCGGTGATTAAATCACCATATTCATCTTCATCTTCCAGAGATGAGCTCAGGTCATCATCACCAGAATCGGCGTCCACCGCAGCAGATTTGGTAGAATCTTGGTTGGCAACCTCGGCAGAAGCTTCAGCATCGACTTGCTGCTTGGCTGCTTCCCTTTCTGCCAATTCTTTGGCCTTTCTGGTGGCAGACTTCTTCCGGGGCATATCTTGATAAGAGCGATGAGCGCTGCGGCTCTTGACTATGAGGACATCAAAAATGTATTTAAGCTAAATGATTACCTAATTATTATTATTCTATTGGTCCCCAATATTCATTAAAAGCACTAGTTAGTGGTTCCTTGACAAACTGTCGACCAAGAAACCCTTCAACTTGAACATAATGAGCAGGTCCCTGGAGAACGGGCAATTCAAATGAACCAATGGGTACTTCAGCATAATCAGGGACCATTCTTTGTTGAAATGGAGTGGCAAGAAGGGGACAAACAGGCAGGAGATCGGAGACTGACAGAGGCCGGCTCGAGGCAGACATTTCCGGAACTGCTGGTGAATTTACCATGGAATAAAACGAAGCTGGTGATGTTGGTACAATGGCGGTAATGGGTAACAGTAATCGACTAGAATGACAACCTTTTGATGCCAATGGTTCCAGCATTCGACCTTGGGCCCGTCCTTTAGCAGCAATGGGGTCCAGCGTTCGCCCCATACTTCGTCCTGGGTCCAACATTCGTCCCAATTCTCGTTGTGCCGCCTCTTCAACCTTAACCACTGTATCCTCCACATTTCTCTTGGCCATAAGTTGAGCCACGCCAAAATTACAATCAACAAAACAATATCGCTCATCATTATTGCCAACGTGTTTGCCAATACCATTGAGTCGTAGCGCTCGCCAAAGACTATCACAAACTTCAGCCCCTTCAAACAATTTATCGTTAACTGGTCGTATTAGTTTCCCTGCATTAACATCGGCCACAGTGTAATAAGAAATAATGTGAACCGTTTGTGAAATTGGACGCTGGGCAAAATGAACATCTGCGGTGTCGGTGGTGATGGAGAGAGACTTTTTAATCAAATTGCAATCACCAACCTCTCCATCACCATTATCATCATCATCATAACGTTCCCGGTAACATAAAAATCGACCAATTATTCGCAGTGACAGCCATTTTTTACCATCGGTCCATCTGCGAATTTTCAGTTGCTGTTCAACAAATACAAACACGCTACCCAGTCTAATTTTGCGCTTACGTTCACCACTAGTGGGGCGACGATCGACCTTTGGTAAGCGATTGGTGAGGGCATATTGCATCACGAGAAGGGCATCGGTACTGGAGCCAATGTAGCCATGATAGGTGGCAGTAAACACCATACCATGGAGAAAATCCTGGTGGCGGCGTCGACTCGGTATAAAAGCACGAAGGGGGGGTAATTGGTGCCACTCGACCGTCACCAGTTAATATTCCGCGTCACCTTCATCAGGGTACTTGAACATGCATCAATAGTTATGCAAGATCTAGGATATGCGGGGTAGTGACCGAGGATAATTATCGATCATACGATAACATCATTACCCCACCAAAACCTTGCGGGTGTCTGATTGGTTACTATTTACCAGCGATTATAATTTGGAAAACTTTTTCACCATAAACGGTTTGTTTTCTGGCATGCGAATCGTTTCGTACCACCAGGGGTAGGCGAGGGCACACCGGTTCAAGTCCAAGTTTTCCGATAACACAAGCCATAACATCTTAAACAAGTATTTCTTCTCATGGGGATTCAGGACCATGATGAGTACCAATAATTGGTCGAGCCAGTAAATGAACTTGGCGAGGGGAATGTAAGGAACCAACGCAATCAAACAATTAACTGCAGCCTCGCGATAAGTTTCTGGTTGCATGCGATCTTCAAATTCATAGGGCAGCGGTGGTGGAGGAAGTTGATTCCGGTTATCCTTACCAATAAGCTTATTCAATTCATCATTGGCATCGCCATAAATCTTTTCTTCGAAATCTCCGAAAATCTTCGTAAATGGGTTTTTGGCCTCATTTTGATCGACAATATTATGCCTTTCCACCGAATCTTCATCTAGCCGGGATAAAGTAGAGTTGGCGGTGATTTCCGCCACTGGTTGTCCCAGATGAATTGTTTGATCTTTAAACGACAGGTTGGAATTAGCCAATTTAGTCAGGGGTACTTGTTGAATGACGTGATAAAGGAACCGCAAAAATTCTTCTCCCAGATCGGGTAATGCCGGGTCGCTAGGGATTGAGGGTCGTTCAAGTAACAGTTTCCCCACCGTTTCAACCGCCACCAGTAATTGAGTCGCCAGAAGAAGTTTAGGATGTTGTTGAAATACAAGTCCCACATAATTGATACATTCATCAACTTCTTCTTGTTTGGCCTTACTAAAATAAATTAAGAGTACCGAATGGGCAGCCTCAATGAGGTCACGCTGAGTATAGCGGGGATTTGAAACAAGGTCAAAGCAGAATTTAAAAATAAAATTCTGAGCAAAATGTCCATCAAAATGCGCCTGGCCCATATAGTTTTCCCATAATCCCAATACATACAATACCCGCGATTGCATCAAATAGTTGGTATTTAACACATCGGTATCCATATTGACATAAACTGGTCCAACAAGGTACATGGTATCATCCCGGTATTGTTGACTGGTTTTGAGCGCCAATTCATTACAAAGATAATAAACAAAATTATAACTGTCAAATCCTCCCACACCAATTGCCATGAGAATAAAGTTCAAAAAGTACAAATTGACCCCAATCTTAAGAGCAATTTGTTCATTACGATCATTGGCATCGAGGTCAGGGGCAAACGGGCTAATAAACTTGCGTCCACTCGCCATATATCTTGATAATATTCCCGAAAAGATTATAATTTCTGAAAACATAATTTGTTTCATCGTAAGCCAAAACAGTGTTTGTAAATAATCCTGAGGGTTTTGGGCCACCAGTAATGAATTAAATCCGGGCGACCGTTCAGTTAATGCCGAAAGCTTTTCATTAAATACTCTCATCTCTTCAAGCAGCCACATGATAATCTTGTACAGAGGGTAGCCTCGAGGTAATTTAGAAAAATATGCCTCCAACACAAACGCAAGTTTATTCATATACCGAATGACAGGTACCAGATAAATTTGCTTTTGTACCGATTGTTCTAAAGCGGTGGGATCAAGAGGTTGATGAGCAAATTCAAAGAATTTTTGATAAACATTCAACGAGTCGCCCCGGTTGCCAAACATAAGTTCCATCACCAATTCAATGATATAATTGGACAGAGCATGCTTGGTATATTGAACGATCGATTCACCTCGTTCATAAACAACCGCCAATGAAAGAATTGCCAAAAAGGTAATATCAACCGGCAACGCTGGAGTGACACTATAATCCATCCCCTGACAAAACGTTGATTTCATTTTCGAATCAAACTTACGGAAAAACCACCGGTATTGCAACACATTAGGCTCGGTATACAACTCATCCCGTACCTCGTTGGCCCCCTTGATTCCAGCAATAATCGGTAACACTTTCCACAGGTTAACGTATGGGTTATACTTGACAAATGCAACAATCTCTTCACCCCAACAAGTGTAAAAATCCTTAATAGAAAGAGTTGGTTGGGAAACTTTTAATTTCTTTTCGAAAATCAAACGAATCACTTCAATGATGGAAAAATTCTCTTGATAACTGGCGGGAGGATTGAAACAAGTAGGACACAGAAAGAACGCCAGAATAATCACCTTGAGATTGTGTTTCTGCTTAATATATGGGACATAGTGGTACAAGTAGCCAAGTACCTTGCTGACGGTAAGATCGGGCTTGGGATTGCGGAGTTCATTGGCGACAAAATCAAGTTCTTGAGGCTGGTGGACCGCTTCAGGGGAAAATACGGTAGGAGTACCATTCCCATAAGCATTGGCTCCTGAATTGGCCAACAACGCCCGTCCTTGGGGCCCTAACTGATTGTAGAGATTGGACATGAAGGTGAGAGTACGTCGCAACTTTCCATGAGCATGTGGCAAGTGTGGGGCATGCGGCGCGGGGGGCCAGTGCCGAGAGCAGTAGTAGAGAATATAATAATCAACGATCCAGCGACTACCAAGAGTTAGAGATTGGTGGATACCCTTGCTTTGATTGACGAAGTCTAGTGTCAGTTCTACCGAGGCATCACCCCCGCACTTTAATTAATCGCACTGATGACCCCACGTATTGATTAAATCAAGAACGCATTGGAACGAGCAATGGGTTTAGGGTAGGTAAAGTAGTCGAAATCAATCAGAATGACACAACCAAGCAATACTGCTTTTTCTTTTCTTTCAAGCAGCTGAAAGTCAACGAGATATTGATTACTCAGAGAATAAAGCGAGGGCTGCCCTTCAAATTCATGTTTGATCAAGGCAATTTCCTCACCAGTCCCCTTCCAGTCATCTTTAAATGGTTCCACTGGAAACGACCATCCTTCCCATTTGCCATTGATCATTCCAAATGGTGCGGGGGCGTCTATGGTACCTAATCCCAACTCATATCGGCGATAGAACATATGATACCGTTCTCTGGAATATCCAATCAGTTTGAATACCAACTCTCCATCCCTTGCTACCCCTGGCAAAAGTATCTTGGTTTTCAGCGACGTCACAAACGTTTTGGGACGGGTGACTCGTAGGATCAAATTGGAATCGGCATCGAAAAAGTCCATAGTAAACAGTCGATGCTGACGAAGTAATTTTTTCAGTACCAAATCCTTCAACAGCGTTTCAAGTTCTTGGATATACCCCACCACCTTTTTCTCATGATAGATCTCGTACCGATTGAGACTATCCAAGCTGCCTACCCATTGGGATAGCCTGCGAATACCCACTTTATCATAATCAAATACTGATCCTTTGGTTATGGGATACCTAGCATCAAACAGTTCGCCCACCTCTCGGTATTGCTTTCGTAGATCAATAGAAGGATCAGGTTGGAATGAAGGATGGAACTTTTCATCGGCCTTCTCATCTGGTTGGATAAGGGGATTGGGTTCATAGACAGGTAGTACATCATCTATGGGCCCATGTTCTTTCTTGGTCTCTGTCTCCTTTTCCAGGTGGTAATAATTAGGGGGTTTAGCCATAGAGGTAGACAACTTGATAAATGTCCACTTCGGGGTATTAGCGGAGGCGAGGGTGTGTAAAATTTGGTATTCGGTGGTGGATCCGTTGCCCCTTAGTAGTGTTTTTTTGACGAGGATTTGATAACGAGCGGCTTGATCACGCCAGGGGCTTTGACATCGTTGATGCTAGTAGGGCTAGGTCTTATAAGGTTAGCCCTATTTGAATGAACCAATACTCTGAAAGGGGTCAAGAGTAACTTCAAGAGCACATAACAATGGTAAGAGACAATTATTTTCTTAACAAACTGGTCTGCCTATTAAACAGGGTCAAATATTCTTTCATACAGGTTGTTTGGCCGAGTGGTTAAGGCGCCAGGGTAAGGTTCAGCTTACTAGCTTCGCAAGAAGATATTCCTGGTCCGTTCGCGGGCGTGGGTTCGAACCCCACAGCAATCAAATTATTTTTCCATTTTAGTTTAGTTCCCCCACCGAAACTGACAACGATTTCACGTTTTGAAATTTTTTTTGCAGATGCCGTAGCATGATTCCGATTTGAAAGTTTATTTTAACTTCCTAAATTGGAAAATCATTCATTCAAAATGATTCTCATCGGACCTTCGTGAACCACCAGGAGACTACCAGGGCTTTAAATGGCCGAAAAATTTTAATCTTCCTCGAGATGACCCACAGTAAGCAGAAAATGTCTCCAGGTGGGGGAGCAATTTAGGTTTTGTGTCGAGATTATGCATGGCAGCAAGCCCCGGAGGACCAGACAAGTCAGACGCAGTTGAGCCCGGTTTTTATAGCTAGCAAATGTATCCATGGTAAAGGAATCCACGGCGCTGATGGGGCTTACACTGAACAAACATAGAGGTGGGGATATTCCATTGATTCCTCTTGATCAAAACCACGAAAACGATGGCTATCGAGGGTGGAAAGATGTTAGCTTTGAAGAGATAGACAACTTTGTCCAGAACCATCGAGGTGGCGATAGGTGGGACGGTAATCGCTCGCTGGCGACTGCTGTGAGGTATACTCCAAGGAAAGGAATGCAAAGAATTATTACCAAGGCTTCTGTTAGGCTGGAAGATTCATTGTCTACGTTGGTAGATACCATGACGGAAGAACCGAGATTTTCCATGTTTTATACCCTGGGAGGGCCAACTATCGACAGTGGTAGCCTCCGGGGATTACTCAAACCCGGCCAACTGATGGCAGATTTGTTCGAAGGACAAAAATCCACGTGGTGGTTGGATTGTACCGGTGCATCCGAAGAAGAACTTCGAGTATTGGCCAAAACGTTCAATATTCATCCATCAACGATTAATGATATTTCTAACCAGGAAATTTCAGAAAAATTCGAACATTTTAAAAATTACTACCTGGTGAATTTTCATACGTTCGAGACCAACAAGACTCTGGATGATTATTTAGAGCCAGTGGTATTTTATATTATTGTTTTGGCCACGGGGGTGATTTCTTTTCATACTCGTCCCGTATCCCACCCTGCACTGGTAAGAGACACTATCCGAGGATTACAAGATCCTCGGGACGCTACTCCCCATTGGATTTGTACTACCATTGTTAATGATATCACTCTGGGGTTTAACCCAGTGATTCGCCGCATTGAGCACGAAACCGATGCCGTGGAACAATCGGTGCTTGTGGGGGACGCTGAATCGACTTGGGTTATTCAATACATTGGCCGCCTGAGACGAGAAGTAATGACATTGATGCGGTTACTCTCAGGTAAGGCCGACACCGTACGAACGTTTGCCAGAAGATGTACTAAATCGATCTTAATCGATACCAATGGTCCAACCGACGAAATTGGCCTATATCTCGATGATATCCAGGACCATATCAAAACCATGTACCAGAATTTGTCCCAGTACGAAAAGATCTTGAGTCGATCGCTCGGGAACTACTTGGCTCAACTTCAAGTGGAATCATTTCACGCCAATAATCGCATGACGGGAATGTTCTCCAAATTAACAATTTTAGGGACCATTGTCGTTCCCCTCCACTTGATTACCGGGCTTTTTGGCATGAATGTCACCGTGCCTGGCGAACAGACAGGGTCATTAACCTGGTGGTATGGTATCATTGCCGTGATGGTGGTGATTGCAGTAGGATTAATGACATTATCCTCCTGGTGGCTCAGGAATAGTGAAATGACAGAAAAACGCCAATCCTATCACGATGCCCGGGTTTCTTTGGGCGACTCTTACATTTAATCTCGACTTTGTTTGAGTCCTTCTTCGGGTCAATGGACCACCTACATAATAATCAAATAATCAATAAGATGTAGCATCTTCACAATAATGACAGAATGCTGGTACAAAAAAAATTTTCACCTTATCTTTGGCATGATTGCCATGAGAATAATGCCTCTAGCGATGCGATTCTGCACATTACAGTCAGGGCTGCTACTAACAAGGGACAAGTACGGGGAAGGTTGTGTTGAGCTCGGGAATTGCCAGGCGACGTGATAATCGTTATTAGTAGCTGTTTTAAAGACCTCGAGTTTGGAGTTTCATCGCTTATGATTACTACAACCGTAAATGCCTCACCAACGGTGGCACACAACCAAAACTACCTTGAGCTATTTACCAGCTATTTTGTCACTCAAGTGCTTATAACCATAATCGCTCATCGGGGTTAAATATCCCTCTGAGGTTATGTCCCTCTCGGGAAAGCATATGATGTCGTCGTAAATTTTTCTTGGCAACGTTTATTGCTGGAAAAAAAGTTTGAGGGAACAATGCATCATAGTGGGGCTGGCCTCTGATGGTGCCCGGGACCACCCCCCCCGAGGACCACCGCTAGTAGTGAACGCCAAAGTAAAAGCACAGCCCCCTATGTTTTGCCCTTTGACGTTGTTACGGACTACAAGCCCCCATGCCATGCAGATACGGTCAACCTCATCCCCCACTCCCGCGCTACCATCGACAGCATCTATAAAACTGAGAAGGTCCAGTTTTTCCCATCACCGACAAGCACACAATCACCACGTGGGAGAGAACCATACTGATGATTACTCGCCGGCGCTGAATAACAAGATGAACGATCACCATTCAGAACATGGCCACGAGCTTGATGACCATCGGCTTCACCCGGAGCTTCCTCCCGCTGCTAATAGGACCGAGCTGGCGATTGCCGATGATTCTGATGATGATAATGTTACCCCAACTGCCAAGATTGGCCGTCACCGCCGCCTGCTGAGACGAGGCACCGTGGATCATGGTGAAGACGACGATATGGTGGCCCCTGGTCGAGGGGGAGGTGAAGGCGAAGGAATTTTGAGAAATTCCAAACGCAGACCTACAATCGATGATAATTATTTGAATCGGTACGTTTCCCATGAGTCAGGGGGACTGCGGAACCGCCGCGGCCTGTACTCACTGATCAATCTGGATGCTTCTCATGGTCTGAGAACCTCGCAAGAAACTGAAGAGGATGTGTGTTTCCCTCTTATTCGGGAACATGTGCGGGTCAACGGCATTGATTTTGATGAAATTGAAGAATTCATCAAGGAAGAACGGGAAATTGACCAAAGGCTTAAGATGATGCAAGATGTCTATGGCGATGAGGGGGTTGTAAAGGTGGCCACGGGGAGAATGCCATCAAAGGCTGCCCTCAAGTATACTCCGAAGAAGTTGCTCAAAAAGTACCTTACTCGGGAAAAGTCATCTGGGGACTCGACTTCGTTATCATCAAACAAGAGTATCCACCATTATGATGAAGATCTGGACAAGGTGAAGCAGGCCAAAGGATTTGGGGTTGATCGGGCCCCCACGGTGGAATCTTCGTTGGTGGATGAAGGAGAAGTGAAGTTTGGCGGCACCAGAATTACTGATTCTCAAAATGGTGGCCGTACCCTTCCCCATCGGTTTTCTTTATTTCATTCTGAATCAGAAGATACGGTACATTCGCCCGATATTGATGGGTTGATTGGACCTGGTCAGCTGGTTGAAGAGGCATTCCACCACGGTCAAGCTACTTGGTGGTTGGATGTCACTTGCCCAACTGATGCGGAAATGAAGGTATTGGCCAAGGCATTTGGTATCCATCCGTTGACGGCGGAAGATATTAGAATGCAAGAACTGCGGGAAAAGGTGGAATTATTCCGCAATTATTACTTTGTTTGTTTTCATACGTTTGAACAAGATAAAGAGCTGGCGGAATATTTGGAACCGATTAATGTTTACATTGTTGTGTTTAAGGAAGGGGTGTTATCATTCCACTTTAGTCCTATCCATCATCCCGCCCTGGTAAGACGTAGAGTTCGTCAATTACGGGACTATGTTGATGTACTGGCTGACTGGGTGTGTTATGCCCTTATTGATGACATTACCGATGCATTTGTGCCGGTGATTAATGGGATTGAATATGAAGCTGACGCCATTGAAGACCTGGTATTTGTTCGGGATCTCGACTTTGCTGGCATGCTTCAAAGAATTGGTGAACTGAGACGTAAGGTGATGACATTGATGAGACTTCTTTCAGGTAAGGCCGATGTCATTAAGATGTTTGCAAAGCGGTGTCAGGATGAAATGCATCTTAGTCAAGTCTACCAGCCCCAGGTGGCCCCTGCTCCTCACTTTGGTAATCCCGGGGTTTCGTTTGGTCCTGGCCCTTCGTTTACACCGGTAAACTTTTTCCAACAGGGCACTCCTCCGATTCCTGGTACTGTTCCCATCCCGGGGCCGCTGTCTGGTACTGTTCCAATCCCTGGACCGCCGTCAATGTCGCCTCCACCTCCTCAATCAGTACCGATTCCTGGTAGTGGTTCAACTCCACCTGGCGGGATTCCGGCGCCAACGCCAATGATGGCGACGGGACCACCGCCGCCGATGGAAAATGTCGCTCAACCTAGAGCAGACATTGCCCTTTACCTTGGTGATATTCAGGATCACGTTGTCACGATGTTTCAAAACTTGCTTGCCTATGAAAAGATCTTTAGTCGGTCTCATGGTAACTATTTGGCTCAACTTCAGGTCGAATCATTTTACTCCAACAACCAAATTACGCAAATGTTTTCCAAAATCACGCTTATTGGTACCATCATGGTGCCTCTCAATTTAATTACTGGGTTGTTTGGGATGAACGTTACCGTTCCCGGCCAACAAACGGGTAAGCTTGGCTGGTGGTTTGGTATTTTAGGGGTGATGGCATTCATTGTGATTGTCCTTTTGGTATTTGCCAATTGGTGGATGAAGCAAGGCAGTCGTGAGGAAGAACGACCCGCCAGTTCGATGAGATCGATTAAAAGTTTCAAATTGAGAACCAAGGATGCCAAGAGTATCTTGAGTTTCCCCAATAAGTGGGATTAATCGTCAAGATGTAACTGGCGACCGGCCTCGATGGCAGTTTGCAGGTTATAGGATTTAATTGCTAATAGTTAATGTACGGACTTCCCAAAGAGGTGTGGACCCCCGATTTCGTCATGGCCACAATAGGCAATTTCACGCATCCAACTGAGGTTGCCTCAATTGGCACCCCCAACAGCCGCCTCTTGTGTTTGTGTTAGACGCGGTTTAAGCTTTTGTGGTAGAGAGTGGATAGAATTAGCGATTATCAACGCAAGTAGATTGGTAAATGGTAAAATAACTCTTAGATAAAGTTAAAGGTACACCAGACGCGTGGCCTGCCATCACGGGATTGGTTGGTACGGTTATGCAGGGGTTCATGCAAGGAAAAGGACGCTTTAAACGGCTTTGATTACCCAAAAGTGAGCTAACATGATTGTCATCTCCGACAATACCACCCCACCATTACCACCTCAATTTTTGCCCTTTAGGGATAAATCGTGTTTAACCAACCCACTCCCAATTTAACTTTTTTAGTGGACTAGCTAGGGATCTTTTTGCCGGCACTCCAAGATGAAACATCCCCCAGGAGTGGAATCAGCATTGTTAGATCAAAGTTTGACCCGAGGTTAATTTACCCCAAAATAGCCACATGAGACAGATTATGGTGAACCTTAGCTCGGGCATGGTCGTCAACAATAACCCTGGGGCCCCAATAGGTTGACTTAGAGGCGACGAACCTAAAATCACAGGATGATTTGGCGCAAGCCCTGAACAGCCTAAGCACTCTCTAGATCGAGCTAACCGATATGTAGGCAGCTGCCCACCACAAGCCATTCACCACTAGGGTCTGTTAGGATCGAATGGCACATTCCATAGGACAGAACCAATAGACTTAAGCTTCGGAATGTGTTAGGATTAGATCTCTTCGAAAAGCAGGGACAGTATGTAGGTGCTGATGATAACTACTCCATCGTAATCTTGGTCACAACCGATCCCACCTTTCAGCAACACCTCGTCGGCACGAGGCGAGTCATATGCATCGTTTAATTGTAAACTTGGTCTTATTTGGGACTCAATCGGATAATTTAGTCATACCAACCTTATAATCGCCACCAGAGGTAATTAACAAACGATTACGCCAGCACCAACACTCAGTAGTATTGTCGCCTGTTACCGTTACTCCGGGGATACTATTCCCATTGCCTATGTAATTATAGTTCAATCTGTTCCACGCAGGTACCGACCTCAAGCCTCCTTTGGGAAGTGCCCTGTACGAACACAGGGTATAAACTAGACGTCTATGTAAGATCCAAAAGATCGAGATAAGCATGTAAGCTATTTTTGTATATAGCCCCCTTGCCAATGGATGGAGACGCCAATTTAGTCATTTCCATCCACTTCCACCACTTGTCCCCTTTCTCCCCCACATAGCGTTAGTACCAGTTCCCTTCGATCTCAATATTGATAATGGCAACCTTATGCAGCACGGGTCCTAGCGAATATACATAAATACCCATTTTTAGACTATCAAGGCGGACATACGCGAGAAGCGATAATAATATATCTAGATTGTTCACAGGCAACTATATAACCGAATAACACCGCAGGTCAAGGTGTAAATCACTCAAAACTCTACCGGGCCATGTTAGCGAAGAAAAGTCTGTTTCCCCTGTTTAATATATTCCGTCGACGGGAGGATGAATTCACCAAGTCCTATGATCAATATATCGAGTTTCTAAATGAGAAGGCCGCCAAACCAAAGCCAGAGAGGAAGCGGTTCCAGCGAGACTCTGAACTCTTTACCGAAAAGCGGGCGGAAGCGGTCAAAACCACCATTCCTGATACTATAGATGAACATCATGATGAAGTTATCCCCCAACCATCAGAGGTGGTCACTGAGGTTAAATCGGTAGAACCCCCCAATACATCGATCGAAGAACTGCCCAGTTCAGTTTACGATGAAGAAGAACTTTGCATGAATGATGAAATGGAAGTAGACAATTGTCTGCCGCAAACCTTCGATTCGAAAATGGAGGAACTCGAGCACCTGCTCGATAGAGCCATCAACATTGAATTTGAAGTGGTGCTGGATGAAGAAGCCGACCCCGAATCTGATAATGAGCAGGATCTCAAAATCGAGGGCGAGGAACTAGTCACCAAGCTGCTGTTGGGGTATAAACAATCGTTCAAAATTCCCCAAAGATCGAGTGAACGGTCCAAGGAGTCCCTTCTATTGGCGGCCAAGGAATCCCTCGATATGCCTTACCATCCAAAACAACAAAAACAACCCATTTTTGCATCTAAGTCCAAGGAATCACTCGTGCTGTTAGAATCACTGAAGTCGAAAGAATCTAAAACGTCGTTGACGGTGTCCAAATTACGTGGAGAAGCTTCAAACCGGTCTAGTGACTCGCTAGAAGTACCCAGCCATCGTCTGCGATCAGTCACCCCCGTCACGGGGACCAAAAGTGATCCCAAAACTCCTCTTCTCAAGGTGGAAACCCAAAGAGTCCGGACCACTTCGGGAGAATATTATAAAAGTCCTGCTGCCGAGTTCACTACTCCAGCCCTCGCCACTCCTGAATCAGAAAAGAGTGAATGGCTTAATACTACCGACGTCGACTCCCGCAAAACCAATACCCCGGCCCTGGACATTTCTTCTTCTTCGCCTCCGCCAACTAAAGTCATCCCCACCACCAAAAAGCATAACCCCAACAAAAACTCCAAACTTTTTGATGCCATCTACAACCGACCCATCACTGCTCCCAAGTCCAAGTGGCTTGGTAGCCTTGATACTGCCGTGGAAATTGTACCTGAAGTGAAGGAAGTGGTGGTTCAACCCAAACCTCGAAGAAATGAATTGCATCACCTGCCTCCATCTGCTAGCTCGCCTCCAAAGAAGATTCAACGAAAGAAGCCTCCAGTAGAACAATCTCTGGCTACCGCTACTATCCAGGATTCTTCGGCTAGTCAAGATGCCCGCTTGGAGAGAAAGGCCCGTAAGCAATTGGCTTCTCTCATGGAAATTTCCAAAAAGAAGCAAACTGCCAACAGAACATCGTTTGCCCGGCTCCATACTCCTCCCAAGAAGAAGAAAAAGGCCATCCCTGTATCTACTACCACCCTTGCCCCCAAAACCCTCGCCCCAAACACCACCACAAAACAACCCGCTCAGAAACAACTTCTGGACGATTACAGATTTGACATCCCCAGCCGGACTGAGGCCAACAACAACCTGATGAATTACGAAAACTTTATGAAGTTGCTGCAGAAGTATTGTCATTAATGCATAACGATAGATCACCATTTCCCCTTAAATCCTAAACCTATTTCTCAATCTTATCCACCACTCTTTGGGCGATATCGACGTAGACCTGGCCCAAGCTAGGATTCAGTACCACTACGGGCTTGCCCAGATCGGCTTGAACACATATTTCTTCAGTTAATGGAATCAGTCCCAATACCTCGAGTCCATGACGTTCGGCCTCCCGCTTGGCACCATCAGAACCAAAAATGTGACTATCATGGTGACAATTGGGACAAGTAAAATAACTCATATTTTGCACCATTCCCAAGAGAGGAATCCCCACCTTGTTGAACATTGTGATCCCCTTGATGGCATCAATCAAGGCGATATCTTGAGGAGTCAGCACAATCACCGCTCCTGCCACTTGGATCTGTTGGGAAATGGTAAGCTGAGTATCCCCAGTACCAGGAGGCATATCAATCACCAAGTAGTCCAACGGAGACCACGCTACATCAAATAAAAGTTGTTGCATCGCTTTCATCACCATGAGCCCTCGCCAAACGACAGCATTTTCAGGAGGTACCAAGTAACCCATCGACATGGTCTCCACGCCATAATTAGACATGGGTAATAACTTGCCATTACTCAGAAGTCGAGGCTCTCCAGAAAGGTTAAACATCTTGGGCACCGAGGGACCAAAAATGTCGGCATCAAGAATCCCCGACCGTTTGCCCAACTTGTGAAACCCAAGCGCCAAATTGGCTGCCACGGTAGACTTGCCCACTCCTCCTTTAGCTGACAGAACGAGGATGACATTTTTGATATTGGGGATTCGTTGTTTTATCGGAAGCCCCAGGGAAGGTGGGCCTCTTTGGAGTTTAGGAAGTCCCAACGGATTCTCGTGACCTTTTGGTAACAGAGTTGACAACCACCGTCGATAGGGGATTAACATCTTATATATGATGAGATAGTTGCACTCGCACCTAACGATGTCTACCATCTATGCCTTGGGCACCAAACTTGGGAGGGCGGCCATCGGAGTTATCCGAGTGCTGGGGCCTCAACTGAAATATATCTATCACCAGCTTACCCATGCTAAAAAGGAGCCGGTGCCTCGAATGACTTCAGTGAGACGTCTTTATGGTAAAGATCATCACATGCTCGATGAAGCGCTAGCAGTATACTTTCAAGGACCAAATAGTTATACAGGAGAAGATTCACTTGAGCTTCATGTTCATGGGGGTACTGCTATTATTAATCTGGTGATTAATGCCATTGAACAACTCCATGATCCTAACAGTGGTAAACATATAAGACACGCTCAACCAGGGGAGTTTTCACAACGGGCATTTTTAAATGGAAGATTTGATCTTACCGAAATTGAAGGGGTTAGAGAGATGATTGATGCTGAAACTGAAACCCAACGACAAGCGGCGGTGGCTAATATGAGAGGTGATACCAAGGAACTCTTTGGTGAATGGCGACAGAAGATTGTTGAGCAAATCGCATTATTGACTACGGTGATTGATTTTGGTGAAGAACATAATGTTGATGAAGTTGCTGAACTATTTGATCGAGTTGATGCCAGTATTGATATCCTCAAGGCCGATATGGTGGGGTACCTTGATCGAGTTGAAAAATCCAAATTACTCCTTGATGGGATCAACGTGGTACTTTTAGGTCCACCCAATGCTGGGAAACTGTCTTTACTTAACCGGCTATCACACACGGAAACGGCAATTGTTCTGGATATAGCTGGTACCACTCGAGACTTACTACGAGTACCCTTAAATATTGAAGGGTTTAAAGTGGTAATCGGTGATACTGCTGGGATCCGGGATTTTGATCAAGCCGATTCAATTGAACAGGAAGGGATTAAACGGGCGAAAAACTCATCAATGGTGGGTGATTTGGTGGTGGTGGTATTACCCATTAACCAAAACCCTCATGATCTTGGAGAATTGACTCATCATCTTCAAGATCTCCGTGAATGTGGAAAACAAATAGTAGTGGTTCTTAATAAAGTCGATACCGTGGCTACCACTGAAGACCAATTGGAAATGATCTCCAATCTTCAATCTGCATTACAAGTGGATTATCGTGATATTAAGGTAGTGAGCTGTACTGAGAATATTGGTATCGATGACCTTTCGGCATTATTAGTGAACCATTTTAAACAAATCACCCTGATGGATGCTGGTGATCCCATTATGGTATCAAAGCGAGTACAAGATATTCTTTTAAATGATGTTATTTATGGGTTTGACCAATTTAAACGGTTTAAACATGATGATGACGTTGTTTTGGCAACAGAACTGTTGAAACAAAGTATTGATGGTATCGGAAAGATTACTGGTGAAGCAGTTGGAGTAGAAGAAATTTTAGGGGTGGTATTTCTGAGTTTTTGTATTGGTAAATAATGGATGATGATGTCTATTCCTGTATATAATTGAAGGTATATAAACGCGTCTTCGTAGAAAACGCGTCTTTATGGCTATTGCTCAGCTACGGGAGGTCCTTCCCAACCTCCCCCAGTCGAGATTAGTGCCCAACACTCAACTTGGATACTTGTTTAACCCATCAGTATTACGTGCTACTGGACCTTCCCTTAAATTGGCCGAGTTTCCTCCATTTTTCCAACAGCTAGATGATGAGAGATACGCGTCGATTTGGCAAGAAATCGGTGATGAATTAGACCAAATTGATATACTGAGTAATATCAAGGTCGAGCTGGTAGTCAAGGGTAGTCGTGAGCTAGATTCTCCGTTGACGGAATACCTTTTAAACCGGGTGCTGGCACCCAGTGTTACCATCCAACAACTGGATCCAGTGCCAGCATTGATCAAATTTGACATTGATGCCGCTATTACCGTGACAAATAAACGCCCATTACTGCCATCACCAACTCCTCCCATCAATAAACGTCTTCGTTTGGATGATACCAACCAATTGCCACCACCGGTGGTCAAAATTAAAGATGAGGAAGATTCGATCGATTATCTTACAAAATTAAAGTTTTCGATTGATGGGGGAGCATTTTCATTATTTGACATCAAACGAATTCTTCGTAATTGTGTGAAAATCATCGATGAAACCACCGATTGGTCTAACCAGGCGGCGGCAGCTCAAGTGATTACCTCGATCTTGTCCAAGTATAGTGATGTTTCATTACATGTTGAATCTTCTTATCAAGCAGTTCTTACTGTGATTAAGGACGGTGCTGATTCCCTGTCCATTAGTGATCGAACAGCCATTGCCAATCTACTTGGATGTTTACCATTACAGGATGAACATGTGGTTACGCTCGAGTATTTATGCTTTGATTTCTTGTTTACTGATGACCTCGTTCCAGAAACTCTTCGTCATGCCGCCATTTATTGTCTTTGTCAAATCTTTCAAAAATTTAAAGATCAACAGACATTCATTTTGGAACTGATTGTGAGGAGATCGAGTATCGGGGGTAGTATCAAGTTAATCCGTGGGGGGACAGTACTGTTGAGTACTGGTTTAATCATCATTATGATTCAATCTACTGATAATATTGCTGAACTTGGAAGTCATATTTGCAGTCAAATGGCATCATTCACCACACTTATGGATGAAGTATTGATGTTATTGGATTTACCAGAATGGCCAGGGGCAGAACAACTAGTTGCGCTGATTGTTACCCTGTTTATGACCACCGGGTTAACATCAGATGCAGTGGGGTGTTTGTCCAAGTTTTGTATCAAATGGGCATCTACTAATAAGAATTTTCCCCCTTCAACTGATCTAGAAAAGCTGATGAATCTTCTTCGAGCTTATTTGAAATCATTTGGTACTAACAATCACCGCTACCGTGATGTTTACCTTTATCATGAAGGAAATGATGAAATGAAATGCCAACTAAGTACCACTGAAGCCATGGTTGAATGGAAAAAACTATGGGTAGCCAGATTACAACTGGTATACTCTGAAGCGGTCGCCATGTTGGTTCATATCCCTGGAACTCGATTACAATCAAAGGCCATTCACGCACTTGCTCAACTTGTTGAATACGATCGTCAACTTGTTTCCACAGTACTGTTAGCATTTAAGGATTACAAAGATGTTGCTCTGACCATGAGAGAAGCATTACTTGATCTTGTTTCCAAATTACTTCAATTGGGAGCAAAATTTGATGACTTTGTCATCGTTTTAGCCCTGTTTTTGGATGATGAAAGCGCCTTGGTTAAAAAGAGAACACTTAAGGTCATTTGTGATCTTTGGCAATCGACAGAACCATCACTGAAGCTTTTGTTATTTAGAAAACTTTTAGCTCGAGGGGCAACTGAAGAAGATATTTCGTTCCGAAACAAGATTAATGAAGTCATTACAACTTATGCCACCGGTGATCTTATTTGTCAAGTGGCCAAATTGAATGAACTTGGAACTTACTTCCTCAAGTACCCTCCTCTGGATGAATTGATTCAACTGGTGGTTGATTTGGTGGAGTTAGATAAGCCTAATGCCATTGATGGTCTCGTGGCAATAACCGAGGTGGCACCACTTGGCCAAGACCAATTAGCAGTGCTCCAGCTGATCATGGGAACACTGTATGCTTCTCTCCAAGTACTTCGTCATTCTCTCACCAGAACCACCTTGAGACCCGAGCTTGCCAAAGGATTCTTTGACACTCTAATCAAAGGGTTAGGGTCGTTTCTGATTCGAGAACTTGATCATGTGGTCCCTTCACTTGTGATCCTTGCCAAGCGGGAACAAATGGGGCATTTGGCTCAATACGTTAAGGCCACTATCTCCAACATTAACCGAACTAGACAAGAAGGGAAATTGGCTAAACTATGTTACCTTCTTGGTCTCTTTGGCAATTACGGTAATTGGGAACCTTGGAGAAACATCATCGCCGCAAATATCCCCATAGATGAACTGGTGACAAGTTATATCTGCCGACTTCTCATTGCCATCTACAAGTCCACCACCCTGGAGGTTGTGGCCCGTCAATCAATGTCAGGCTTGGTGCAAGTGTGTTCAAGCCACCTGCAACTATTTAAAGCACCCCGAATCAAACTGGTGATCAAGCAGGCACTTGAGAACCCAAAACTTACCCCGACAATTACATCCAAACTCTTAGTGGTGATTGGAGATTCGCTCAATTCTAAAACAACCCATTTTAGTCTTGATCAATCACTGATGGAGGTAGCCCCGATGATTGTTGACGAGTTCCTTGATATCATCCTTGGTATGGTTTACCTTCTGGCCTCTTGTACTCAATTCTTATATGAAGTGGTTAGCCAGGGTCTTAGTCTTCCCATCCGGTGTGTTGCTCCCACCATAGCATTATTCAGCCATTCTAATCCTGAGTTCAGGTCGGTGGCACAAAAGGTGTTTACTTTATTGATTTCAAAGCATTCATCATTTGTTGACTTTGAGGAAGGATTACAACGAGGGTATGATTATGGCGGGCCCATGGCGAATTATTTGGCGATTGTATACCATCAATTGAAAACTGCAATTGCTGGGATGCAAAAGGCTTCGCCCAAGGTTACCCGTAAGTTAACTGGTAAATTCTTTTCGGCAGTTGGTGCGTTATTGAATGATGCTTCTTATACTACGATGGTTGCTACTAGTGTTGCATCGATGCAATTTGATAGTGCTGACGAGGTGTTACTTTTATTACACTCGATGGATGAAATGTTAAAAGGTGACGGTCAAGATGTTCTTGCTCAAGTTCAAGATGGAGAAGATGTCGATGAAGAAATCATGCATAAATATCTTGTCGTGCTAGAACTTTTAAGACTGTTGATGATGAATTATGGCATTAGTGAGGATGATTTGGAAGAATTTCGTCCAAACAAGATATCGAAAAAGTATCGACGGGGTGTTACCAAACTGGATATTCGTAATTTTGAAATACCCAATGTGAGTAAAGAATCATTCATTGAGGAGTTGGATAAATATTAGGGAGTTCTGAATAGCATAATAATAGATAATCATTGATATTGGTACGTTTGTGTAAGTTAGGGATCTTAAGTTGGATGAAAGGTATTATGCTATTTATGTGGTCATGTTTTCTATTCAAGAAGAATTTAATAAATAGGGCGTGTAGCTCAGTTGGTAGAGCGTTCGCTTAGCATGCGAAAGGTCTTGGGTTCGATTCCCAACTCGTCCATTTCTTTTTGAAATTTATTGTCAATTGAAAAATCAGATGTTTTTTTTTAGTCCAAATTGATACATGGTGCCACTTTGTTGTTCGATCTAATGACATGTCGTAAAGTGCTCCAATCTCAGAAAAAAATACTTGGCCAGTTCACATGATTCATTCTGGTCCATCTATAAAAAATTAAGATCCTACCGCTCAAGCCCTAAACCTGGAAGAGTCTTATCTCAGTTATTTCGGAAATGTGACTTAACACTTTGGTAGCATGCAAATGATGACCTTCCCCCTTCGGGTTTCACCTGCATTTAATCGGTCAATACCTAAACGGGAATCTCCATCGGAATATCATTGTGAAAATCATCTAAACGCTTCAACATTTATTTTAACTACAAATAATAGATAAGTTTGTTCTCCGCAACCTACAACGACTTTTATTTACTTCATTTCACTAATTTTCAATTTTCAATTCTTCGATTACATAAGCGTAGAACTACTATGCACGAATCTGATTCCAAATCTATATAAACTAGTGGAAAACATCGTGAATTGTCATTATACAATATGGAACAATCTGGAAATCAAACAAATAATCAAGCCAATGAACAATCTCGTCCTGGTTGGTTTTGGCGCCGGTCCAACAACCAAGAATGCAATCAAATCAACCCAGAATACCAACAATCTGGTTCGGATGGGGTTGAAAAGTTCACACCTGCTACCACTGAAGAAGGAAAGGCTTGCGGTGCATCCAATAGACCTGGTATTTTCCAGAACTGGGGCTATAATTATCCCCCCAATGGCCCAAGCAATGGACCTTACGGGCCTAACAATGGGGCCTATGGTAATGGCTACTATGGACCCTACGGGTACAGTCATTGTGGACCTCATTGCTGGGGCCCAGGACACTTTTTCCCCGGCCCGTTGTTTTTAGTCGCCGGAGGTTTAATCCTTTGGAAGTTTGCCAAGAGATGCCCCAAGTAATTGTGAATAAATGTATATATCCGGGTCAATCTTAAATTTATATTATAATACAAACCCAGCTGGTTAATTGAACCGAGGGATCACGTCCCATTCATTAGGTTAAAAAGCGTTATAATTGACATAGAGGGTTATTTTCTCCACATCCCACAGCATTTTCATCTGTTGGAATTGATGTCGAGTATGGCGGCCACTAATATCCTCATCTTCAAGGTCACTGACATCCTTTATCTTCTTGGCAACATTTGGGGCAGTCTTGATCTCAAACTCCACCACGTTGAGACCATGGGCCAATTTGAAGGTAAAGTTCAATCCCAATAATCCATTATTGACGCTATGGGCATCAGAGTTGGTGACCTCATCCTCATTGACCTTCAAGGTACATTGAAAGTCTTCGTCACTTGTCAGTGAGTGGAAGCCATTTCCAGCATCCAAATCGCGTCGTTTGAGTCCGTAAAGATATTGATGAAGTTGTAAGTTTACCTGAACTTGCGGCTTACATCCGGGGGGGAGGGTAATCAGGTATGCTTGTACTGAGTAGCCGGTGGGGGAAAAGTGGTAGTCAAATAACAGTTGGGGGTAGCTGAATTTGTGGGTGGGGAACAAGTGGCGGGCGGGATTTTGTTGACCGAAGTGAGGTTTGGTCGACGCGAGGTTGGCGGCAACTGAAGCCGCCAGGCCAAATGAAAACCCTTGAATCACGCATTGGGTAATAGGGAGATTACCTGCTGTCTTACCGAGATGATTTGCCATCAGTTTATCGGCAACAATATCAATCACGGGCTTCTTCTCAACCTTGACCACCGCTTGTTCAATCACCGCCGCCGCTGCCACCAGTTCTGCCTGGTCATGATCCCGATGTAATTTTGCCTTTTGTCGAGCTTGCAGTTGACGCTCTAATTTGTCCTTGACAGTTTCAAACCGAGAGTTGAAATACGCAAGTAACTTGTCGGCGTCCTGGAAAATCATCAGTTCGGGGTCATTATAAAGCTGAGCATTGGTGAAGATCGACCGGGCTTCCTTAGCAAACCTTTGTAAGTTATCCATTAGCGAGTGCTTTGAACTGAAGAATTTCCGGTGTTCAAGTTTGTGGAGTACCGTTTCAAACAGAGTAGGGTTGGGGACATACTGAGTATAATCAGTGTAGACTGAAGTATCGACATCCTCCAAAAATGGCCCACTAATCACTCCTTCTGGATCAAACTTGTGGTCTCTAACTTCTTCGGTGAGCTTTATGCACACTTTGGGCAACAGACCAAACGTGATATCCTCTTCTTCAGGTTTTTTGGGGGCCAACTTGAGTTTAAGTTTGGCGTGCAGAGTACTCTTGACGTAATTAAGCAATTCCTTGGCGGCAGTAATGATCCACAGCGTGGGTTCATTATATGATTCGGCATTGGTCACCATTAATTCAAAGTCGGCGACAAACTCTTCTTTGGAGGTATAAGCTCCACTTTTGACCTTCTTGCCAATCTCTGCAAGGGAAATTGGTTGGTCAATGATTTCATAATAGTCTGGGAATTGTTTTTTGGGCACGAGCTTAAAGAATGGTTCCGCCCATTTTGCCTTGGTGTCAGGGTCTTCAAGCAAGTCCACTTCTTTGAGGAGTTCAAATAAATGAGTCTTGAGATCGTCTATTTTGTTATGCTTGAGTTCCCCGGTTGCCTGCAGCAGGGCCTTTCGTTTGACAGGCATGTTGTCTAGTGATTGGTGGTGGGTCTGGTCTTGGTGAGAGTGCGGGTGAAAAACAATGTGCGGCGTGAGGCCATTTCCACCAAGTCCATTTACGATGGTAATGGTGGAGTGGAGATAGTGAAGAAAGTGTGGGGATCTATTTAATTAATGATGAGGAAGTTATCTTTTGGTGTCAAATCGCTTATAAAATTTTAGTTGTGGTTTTCTCTCATAATGAGGTCTCTTGGATTCGAAATTGTGAAAAACCATCAATTTACTCAAATGGAAAAAAAATCAGCAATGAGTAATGAAATGATTTTATTACCTGTCACGATTGGACCCTGCAGTGAAACATCCATGTTTACCATACAACCTGCATACAAGCATCATTACTTCGATGGCCTCACACCAAGTACTACTTGATTCCTAGCCACATAACTGTCTAACCTACTTAGCAATGAGAAGCCATTATGATGTTCTAGGGGTATCATCCCACGCTACAATCGAAGAGATAAAGCAAGCTTACAAGGATAAGCTCTTTGCTACACACCCTGATAAAACCCAGCACCAAGACCATCCCAATCGGGCGGTCGCCAGTGAAGTCAATTTGATCAAACAGGCCCATTCCACATTAAAGGATCCTCAGCTAAGAAAGGCTTACGATGTTCAATTCAAACAGGAAGTAGCTATTCGAGGGTTCGATATTTCTGGAGAAGGATTGGACTCATACCTGCTCGATGACTTTGAAGAGGTCGAGGTTGATGATGAGTATTTATGGAAAATGAATTGCCCCCGTTGTACCACCCACCATAGTATGAGCCTTAACGAAAATGATTTGGACGAATGTGGAACCGGAGATGGCCAAGGGGGGTTTATGATTATCGTTCAGTGTCACAGTTGCTCGCTTTGGGTAAAAGTATCATATGCCATGGCCGAAGAATAATAGTGAGGTGTGTTGAGGGTTCATGGGTTAACGGCAGCCGCCAAGCACACTGTCGGCTACATGCATGGCGCTATTCCTATAGAATTCGAACCTTATTCGCGGCCATTTACACCGATTGGGATGGGGGGATGCAGTTCTAGACGTTTCGGAACATTCGACTTTCCCTTATCCGATTTGGAGGCATACTAAAAAATCGATTAGTTGACTAGTGAGGTACTCATGAATAGCCATAGGCGAGAGTTTTAGACGTTACGAAGATGACAGTGGTTGAACCACGACTCCATTTACCGAAATGGTCGGCTTTTCTTTCCAGCAAAGTTCTTGGCGATGATTATGATCTGGGAAGTTGATGGACCTTAATATGATAATGCAGAGCCGACAGCAAGGAACGCCCCCGTGTTTTGCCTCAGTCGGTTGACATCACCTCCAGATGTAGACCATCGACATAGCCTCCAAATTCAAGGTACATACCGGCTCGGTATCATTGAACCTCAGTGTTACTAATGGTTATGAATCATGCTCCAAACTAAACCAGATGCGCCCAAGGAGTGCGTAAGGTACCAAATCTCGTTTAGGCAAAAGAATATGTAAGGGCCCAAAAGAATGTTCTTGTTGGTGACAGGAGCATACTCCCGGAGATGGTTAGAGGTAATCAGGTGTAATTTTTTTAAAGAAATTTGGGAGGTTACCCAGAGCAAATACCTTGATTACACATTCGTTATCCAACCGATCTTGCTGCCGTTCCCCTTTCGGGCGATCCTTCCACCAAAACATAAGATATAGGGCGACCTATCACATCAACGGCCCGAAACAACTATCCAATGAGTTGATATCAAGGGGCGGATATTCCCAACTTTAACTATGGCCAGCTAATCTTTGATGGTGCTGCTAGCTCGACAAAGGAGGTTAATCGTTTCAATAATAATTTGAGATCGTTTCTCCCCAAGACCGCCACGATCGTCGAGCTAGCGCTAGGTGGTTTTGACTAGCCACGCGTCTCGAAGCCTTATAACGCGGAATACAGGGCACAGCCTACCTTCTGTTTTTCTCTTCAAAAGGTTATTTTCAATGTGCAAATAATATAAGAACAGTGAGATTCCCAAAAGATGAGCACCAATACTCATTCGCTATGAAGTTCTCCGCCGCTTGTGCTGCTTTGTTTGCCACCGCTGTCGTCGCTGATGAATTGGCTGACCAACTCGCTGGTCTCCCTGCTGGTTTGATCATCACTGTTGCCCCTACTGGTGACCAAGTTGGTAAGTACTCTTCGGTTGCCCAAGACGGTACCACTCTTTGGGTGTTGACCGACCAAGCTGCTTTGGCCACCATGACCGAGTTGTACGCTGGCGCTGCTGGCGCTGCCGGTGCTGCTCCTCAACCCACCGCCTCGGCTGAACCCACCTCTACCAAGGCCGCCATTACCTCCTCCGCTGCCCCCGTGTCTTCGGCCGCCCCCGTTTCTACCAAGGCTGCCATCACCTCCTCGGCTGCTCCCGTGTCTGAAGCTTCCGTGGTTGTCACCTCGGTGTCCAAGACTACCCAAACTGTGTGCCACACCTGTGTCGCCGCTCAATCCCCCGTCGTGGCTCAAGCTCCCGTCGTGGCTCAACAAAACGCCACCGTTCCCCAAGTCGAAGAATACACTGGTGCCGCCGCCGCTAACAGAGCTACTCTCGGTGCCATTGTCGGTGCCGCCGCCGCCGCTTTGTTCTTGTTGTAAACATGATACCCAACCCACAAATTAATTTCAAGCTGCTACAGTCTTGACCCCTCTACCACTCTTCAATTCCGGAAATCTTTTAGGTCATAAATGTATATTTTGTTAAAATGTTGTAGAGAAAGGAGTGATTACAGAAGTTGTATTGTTGGGTAAAATGAGGGACAGTGGTGTTGAAAGCACAAATGGTCCATTTAAACAAATTTGACATGTCGACGTGATTGGGAATTTCTCGTGCTTAGTAAAACTATTCGATTAGTCTGTTTCATAAGCATTGTGCTCAACTGGAAACATTGTCATTAAATAACCCTGGAATATTGATAATTATTAGCAATCTAGTGTTTCTTAATTTCAACTTCTTCAAACTTCACCTGCTGAACATATTCAGTAGAGATATTTTTCAAATTTTGAACAATTCAAAAAGTTAAAAAGTAAACTTTTCACCTAAAGTTTAACAATAATCATGTCCTTTGATTTCATGGAATACTCCTACAATAACACCATTAGGTCATATTCGTCAAAGTGGTTGCTCAATGTGTTTCCCTCACGGCAAGTTGATTAGAATTTACTATTTAATTATCAATCGAATTTAAAGAGACTTTAGCACTGCCGAATAAATGGATAGATCATATCTCCGATCTCTCCTCCTTTTCCTATAATCATTCGGCCAAGGGATTCCCTCACTAAATCGGTTTCTTTCCATTCATTATTTACCATCGCATCATGCAACCCACCATCTAGTTATATATACAAGTTTAACGTCCCCGGAACATCTTATAAATATCCTTTTTGGATGCTTGGATGTTGGCCCACTTCTTGGTGGGAGCCTTATTAAGTTCATGAACGTAATTGACCTTGGCAGGCTTTTCGACACAGGTGGTGATGGAAGCTCTAATCGGAGATTCAGGAGTGATAATTTCGTAGAGACCAGGGAGCTTGTCAGCAGCCTTTCTCAACGCTTCACGGGCCAGTTGTTCGTGGATTTCCCCTCTCAATTCAAACAATACCTTTCCGGTGGTGATCCGAGCAGCCCAGTGGTCAAAAGCCCCCTTACCCTTACCCATTCTGGTTTGGTTACCCTTAACGCATACAGCAGTGTTACAAACGAACCGAGTCAATAATTCTGCCCCCGACCCCTTGATTTCACGTCTGAGCACCTTATCGGCGGCCTTGAGTTGATTGGCTGACATTCTCATCCCGTTGGTTTTGAGTCTCAACCCATATTGACCGTAGACTAACGAATTTCCCCGTAATGACCCACCAGTTCTCACTGGCACTCTGCCCTTGAATGCCTTTCTCACTTGCTTGAACCGAGGAGCATACTCGTATTTAAACCGAGCAAAAAGAGGAGATACCAGCTGGAAACCAGTGGTACCCGAAAATTGGGAGAAACCACTAGTAACGGTGGCTCCAAGCCCTTTGGAAAGGATCCCAATCATGGTTGTTCAGTAATGATGGTGATGGTGATTAGTGAAAAAATGCGAGCCTTGATCACGTGCACCAAACACACGTGATCAACACCATGTGACCATCAGCTAACTGATAGCCCACGTGATTGATTATCTAAAGACAGCAGGGTAGATGTTTGCTCTATGTAAGTTCCCCTCAACTAATACAATTGTAGTGTCACAAACATGTGATCCATCCAAATAAAACGGTTTCGGTAATGCTCGTAGTTTGAAGGTTCCTGAGGGGGCTTCAGTAATTCATCACCCTTGGGAGATACTCCGAGGACGTCGCCAAGAACCTCTACAAAACGACCTCATTCTGTCATGGTTGATCTGGAGTCCTCTCGGGGACCAAAAAATGTGCCATGTCCGTCCTGCAATCAAAGAGTTGAACACAAAAATCGCCGAAAGTCTATTTCGGGGTCGGTGACAATCACGACTCCGAAAGCTCCTAGAGGGATCAGGAATTGACCAACAATCTCTATTGGCAATGGGCTGGTACACCCGTTTCTTCCGGTATCATAAAAGTCGAATAATCCTAAATTTTGACACAGTATCAATATACCCCAGATCCCCATATTCTAGATGGTGGGGTAGCATGTGAGACAGTTATGTCCGGTGTGGGGTAGATTCGGGGAAGGGTATATATAGAAGACCCTTGGCAGAAAACTCATCATTGACAGTCAATTATGAGTATTGTTACCATTAGTCGGATCGCTGATAAGCGCCCCGAAACGTTTAGAATTAAATTCGATGATGCCATGAGAGTGCTTGGCCCCGAGGCCAAAGTGACGGTCGACGACCAATTGCCAGTGTTAAGATCATCATCAAAGATTGCATGTATCGGTGCTGGCTTTAGTGGAATTATTGCTGGACTTATGATCCAGAGAGACTTGAAAACAGATGATTATGTCATTATCGACCGTCACCGCGAGGTCGGGGGGACCTGGCACGCCAATGTTTACCCAGGAGTATCTCTGGACGTGTTGCTGATGCATTACCTGATTTCTACCCACTTGGTAAAGAACTGGTCAGTGCCCCAAGCTCCTCAAGGTGAGACTCAGGAATATTTACTTAAGGTGGTTGATGATAATGACATTCGTCGTCACTGCATTTTGGGGACGGCGGTAACAAAAATGGTATGGGAAGATGACCATTGGGATTTGTACTTGCGTAACCTTGATCTGGGACAACTAACCATCCACTCCGCCAAGGTCGTGATAAATGGCTGCGGGGCCTTGGTATATCCCAGTGAATACAACCCCCCTGGATTGTCCAATTTCAAGGGGGACTACATCCATCTGGCTCTTTATGACTGGAGAGTTCCCATCAAAGGCCGCAAGGTGATTGTGGTTGGTAACGGCTGTCTGGCAGTGCAATTGGTTCCCAGTTTATTGAAAGATTTAGAACCAGCATCCTTGACTCAAGTGGTTCGGCTGGAGCACTGGATCATGCCCCCCGTGCCCGATATTTTCCATAAATTGTACCTCAGAGCGGGCTTACTTGGCTACTGGGGCCTTTGGCTCATGCGGATGATGATTGCCTGCCTCTCTGATCTCCGGTTTCCTCTATTCAAGGGGAACTCGTGGTGGTCCCGTTTTGTTAGAAAGATGACGCTTAAAAAGACCCTCGCCCACATGAATAAGGAATGTCCCGAAGAATACAAGGACATTTTAATTCCCAATTATAAGGTGGGATGCAAGCGGCTCATTTATGACCGGGGTTACTTACGGGCGTTACATGATCCAAGAGTCGATGTAAAGAAGGGGTCAATCGCTGAAGTGAAGGAACATCTGGTGGTATTAAATGATGGAACCGAATTGGAAGCTGACGTGATTATTGCTTGTACTGGTTACAATATCGATAAGAACTTGACTAAAATTGAAATAATTGGTGAAAATGGTGTCAGTATTAGAGAAATGTGGGATGATGAGGGTACTTCGGCCTACGAAACCATAATGGTGAAGCATTGTCCCAATATGTTCTTCTTGGTGGGTCCCAATGCCGGCACTGGCCACTTTTCCGTCACCACTGCCATTGAAAACGGCTGTATCTTTATTCAAAAAGTGGTGTCAAAACTCTTTTCTGAAAACACTCTGGTACGGGTGTTGCCCGATAAGTATAACGAATGGCAAAAGACGGTACAAAGTGAATTGAAGAAGTGTGTTTACGGTAATGTTGAATTTGGTGGATGTAAGCTGTGGTATACCCGGGATGGCTACAACATCACTGCCTATCCCTGGTCTCAATACCATTTCTACAAGCGGATGAACAACCCTAACTACGACGATATGGTTTTCAAGAAAGACTGTAAACTCTGTTAAATAATCAATGAATGTTTATCTATATACACGAATCCTATCTAATGGTGACTCCAAATTCATTCACTAATTGTTGTTCAACATTGTGGTGGATTTGATTAATTTCTTCATTGGTCAAATTCCGATCCATCAGTTGATAATTAATGGCAAAGCATTGCGATTGTTTACCGGTCTTGGGGTGAGTAAACTTATCCTTTAACGTCACCGATTCCACCAAATCATTGCCGTGGGTTCTTACCACTTCCATGACATCGTTTTCATGGACGGGTTGCTGTAACCAGAACGAAACATCCCGCTTGATCCCGGGGTGTTTGGAGTAGGGGACAAACGTCAGAATCTGCCCTTGCTTGAATTGCTTGGAGAACCGTTCATCGTGAGACCAGATCAAGCGGATGTCGGGGATACCAAATAATAACATGGCCACTCTATCCAATCCAATCCCAAACGCCCACCCAATTTTGTCCTTGGGCAACCCTACATTATCTAAAACCAATTGACGAACAAGTCCCATACCAGCACATTCTAACCACTCACCCTTCCACCACACTTCAATTTCATAGGAAGGAGCAGTCCAGGGAAAGTAGGCTTCAATCCACCGGATCCGCAATGGCTCGTTCAAGTAAGGTTCCGTCGATCCTGCCAATTTCGCCAGGGTTCTTGCCGCCTCAAATACTTCATTCACCAAGTATTCCATCGTTCTCTTTAAATGAGCCGACACCAATTCGACTTCTTCATCGGTCATGTGGTTCTGCTTGGGATTAGTTTCGGGGTTCCACTTAGGATCTTCAACAATGATATTAGTCTTAGGAATCAGTTCGATATCCTTTTTGATTTGGTCAAGATCATTGCGCAGCCATAACCGGGCCCCTTCCATTTGATGGAAAGCAGGATAATGGGTCCGATCAATCTCGTCTCTACGGTAAACGTCAGCAGTAATAAAGTACCCCGGGGTGGTAGTAGTGGTGAAACATTCAGCTTCATGGGCAGAGGTGTGAGTCCGCAATAAAAAGTCCTTGTTAAGATAGTAGGTATCCAGTTTCAGTCTACCTGGGTGATCTTCGGGGAATCCTAAAACATCAAAGTTTTCATACTTGGATACCACTGGCTTGAATTGGTCATACATGGTGTAGCCTTTATCTTGGAATGTCCGTTTGATGAGATCATTAAGAATACCAATGGGATGATTTTCATCACGATGAAGTTGACGTTTGGTAAGATCCAAAATGTACTGGGGAACATTAGTCCACTCGTCAGTAACATACAGCTTACCGTCAAGTTCAATTTTGGCAGGATAGGCAGATTTGAACCGCCGGGCAATAAGGCTTACTGCCCAATTTGCTCTTTTAAACATGAATGAAAAGTCGCACCAAGGTTGGTTGAGATAAGAAGTTTAGAAGATAATAGAGTCAATTCGAGAAAATTATGATTTCAATTTTTTTTGGTCGAATATGTAAATATGGACAGCTTCAATAGTAAGAAAGAAAATCAATAGTAGTTTCACTTTATCAGCGAACACGCCCATCGGTATAGACTCGCGCATTAGGGATAGTATTACCTTTACACATCGTTTCACACATGTTGTCTTTATGGGGAAGACAAAATTACACATTCCACTAAATAGCTAAGCAGTTTTACACATATTGCCTAATTTCTCGAAGTTGATGACCAACTTTCAAAGTTTTCAATTTTTTTTTCGTAATTTCAAATTTACTCTTTGGGTTCAATGAAAAAATGCCATTATGTTCATTATCTACAAATCAAGAAACCAACGTTTGTAACCCACCATTATATCACAAATTCACCACACATCTTCAATATACCTTCCCTGATCCTCCATTTTCTTCACAAATGCATCTGGGTCCGCTACCCCTGCTTCCTTCAATATCTCCACTACGGTGATTCTAGTTTGCTTGGGCATATTTCCCAGACCGCCACATACGTAAAAGATACCGTCATCATCCTTTAGATAGTTGCCAATCGCTTCACGATGCTGCCATAATCCATCCTGAACGTATTTTGGGGTATAACCCTTATCACGAGAAAAACAAGGAAATAACTCAAAGTCAGCAGTTTTAGCAAGTTGTTGCCATTCATCAGTAAACAAAAAATCCTTGTCTTTGAATCGACACCCGTAAAACAATCTCATTATTTGGTGGGGGTGCTTTTCTGCTACCGAATGAGATAATGCTCTCATTGGAGCAATCCCAGTGCCTGGGGCCACCATAATCAACGGTGGAGTGGGATTATTAGGCAATTGAAAGTGGATACCCACTTTTGCTAATGAAAACACTATCTCATCACCGGGTTTGACCTCATCCTTTAACCATTTAGTACAGAGTCCCCGACGGATTCGTCTAAGCATAGTTTTATACTCAACCACTGCAATTAAAAGTTCAATCGACCGCCCATTAGGGGCCAGGGCAATCGAGAACTGGCGAGACCGAATCTTGGGGAACATTTCCCAGACAAACTTCAAAGGAATCGACAAATTGGCGTTAAACTCTTGGATCATTTCGAGAATCAGCCGCCGAGGCCGGTTGGCATAATCATAGATTTCGTCAGGGTACTCTAATTCGGAAAACTCCTTTAGTTTATCCTGTTCCCGCTTCCCATCTTCCGATGAGGCATCGACAAAGTGCCAAAGTTGGGCGAAAAGGGCCCGTTTGGGAATCGCCCAAATGTCGAGGTGATACTTGACGAGTTGACGTAGAGTGACCATTTTGGTATCGATCATACCACCGTCCACCTGAGGAGGGTCACCAATGAATTCCAATGGCTCATCGGCGATTTCAAGCCATTTGGGTTGGGCTTGAAGAAAGTCTTGCACCGATTTATCATCATTGATGGGGTACAATGCACAAGTATCCCCAGCAACATAAGAAATGGGTTGGAGGGCTTCAAGCTTCACGTGGCGAATATCCTGAAAATGGTCCTCAGGAGTGACCCGGTCATTTTTAATCACCTTGGCTTTGGCGAGATTTCTCGTGAGCGACAAATCCCGAGACTCCGGCGTCAACGACAACTTTTGCAACTCCTGAGATAACCCCTTGGAGTTTTCCACCAATCTCAACGTAGTAGAAGGTTCCAAAGGTCTCGAATCATCATACTTGACCGTTCTCCTGAGCCGTTTACACACCAGTTCTACCAACTGTTGTTCCCACTCTTTATAAAATCCATCAACCCCCAATTCTCCCATTTCATCAGCCTCACATCGCGGCAGAAGCTGTTTGGCTCCCAATTGAATGAATCGAAAATGGATCTTCTTGATGGCCCAATTAAACCGGGAGTACGACGAATCGCCGAGACCAAACAGCGAAATTTCCAAATGATCCAAAAAGTCCAGCGGCAAGTCCCGCCGAAGAAGAAACTTGAAAAAGTTACGGGCATTTCGTGGGAGCATGCCCTGGCCTGTGGTCGAACACATAAGTACCACAATACTTGTATCGGTGATCAATTTCTCCAACGGGAACGCATCAAACGCCGATACCCGGCAATGGATACCGTAGTAGCGGAGTCGGACGGCCAAGTACTCGGCATAATCTTCGGTATTGCCGCTTTCTGAGCCATAGAGGATGGTAAGCATATGGTGTGGAGATTGCCTAATCGGCTTTTGAATGAAAAGTCACGTGCGCATACACCTTCATCCGATAAACCCAAGCGATTGATGGGATAGAGGGAAGATAATTAAAATAGACAGACTTAGTAGTGAGCTAGATATTAGTGGTTATTGATTGACCCATTGTTAGACAAGTGTTGATCAACTTTGGTGAGACAGAATCTATAACTAATGGTAAAGGGATCGATCAACGGAGATGAAATAATCAAGTAAAAGTGATGAAAGTGATGGAAAAAACGAGATTATTTGTTGACTAAACACATTTGTCAATTTAGTCCCATCCTTCCCTCATTGAGTGATTCTGCCTATCTATCTCCTCATCGCGGCTCATCGCGAACATCAGTACTACCATGCTGAAGACCACCAATATTAATGTGTCCAAGTACCACGAGGACCCTCTGGTGGTGGTGGCCTCATTCTTCAACGGTATTGAGGTGCCACTGCTGGTTCCGTTCTCCCTCTATGCCAACAAGAAGAACGATGTAGTCGTCCATGGTGAGACCGACAAGTTGGACTATAATGGATCGGGGGATGCCACCAACGCCAACGATTATTACGTGGCGGTATACGACGCTGCTACCAAGTCGGTGGAAATGTTTAAGGCCCCGGCGGTGACGGCCCTGGTCAGTGCTCGACTGAAGAGAAAGTATGAGGGTCCCCAAATCAAATCGGCCGGTCAACGGATCGCCACCCAACGGAATGCATTGGGTGAAGCCTTTGGTACCAAGAAGGCTAAGCTGGCCATTGCTAACTTGGAACGGAACCGAATCGATGCCGATAAGTTGCTGGGGATGGAAATGGACATTGTCGATAACGTGAGAGAGGCCACTGGACTGTTACCCACCAAGGAATCGATGGACAAGATGGTTCTCGATGATAGACCCACTCCTCCTGCTGATGTCGACGCTACCAATGTAGTAGACATTTATCCCTTGTACAAAATCGTCCCCAAAAAGGAATTACAAGCGATCCGAGTGCAAGCAATTATGGACGAGGCAGACGACAAGAAACAACTCGAATTGTTACCATTTTCAACCTCTAAATACCTCACCAACCATTTGCCCAAGGCGGTGGGCCAGGGTTCGAGCAAAAAGGTACAAATCTTGTACTACATTTCCCTTCTCATGGGGGTCTACCGTAATCGCCGGGTCAAAGACAAGCGGTCTCTCATGGAAAAGCTCAACAACCCTGCTGAAATCCTTGTTGACGGCGTTCTTGAGCGGTTCACCACCGCCAGGGCGGGTCAGTTTGGTAAGCTGAAGGAAAGACTGTTTATCATTGACCCTCATCATGAAGATAAGTTGTTGTGTTACATGTTGGCCCTCATTATGCATGTGGACAATTTCGTGGTGGAGTTGCCTCCCTTGGCCAATGAATTGCAAATGAAGCCTGCCAGATTGGTGGGATTATTCAAGGCATTGGGGGCATTGATCAAGAGTGCCACCGTGGGGCAAGCCGAAGCTTTTGGCATTTCCAAGACACAAGCGGCTAACTACAAGGTGGCAACATTGAAGGTGCCATTCAAATTGCCCGAAATGACAAGACGGGGAAGAAAGACTTAGAAGAATGGGACACATATAAATATACGCTAATTGTTTGAGAGGGGCAACTGCAACCTCGTTACACAACTACTACGGACCCCTAATTAAGAAATGCTTGTTTCGGCGGTGTCTTCCTAATGGTAACCCCAGAATAGGTGTCCAGTTGGGGTCAGAGTTCACACCTCCGTCTATAAATTTTGGTCTGCAAATAAATCAATGGTCCCACCAATAGAGTTGACCCGCTTTCTTCCCCCCTCTGAGATTCACTGACGAGTTGACTTCGATGTCAAACGATATTAAATTGATGATCGGTTTGATAAAGTGAATTAATGAGGTAAAAATAATAGTTAGTCAGGAATGTAATTTAATGGTTATTGTTCGAAAAAGTCATGTCTCTATATCTTATGTCAAATACAAGTTGACGAAGTTTGTCAGTATTAAAAATGTAGTATAATACAGAAAACGTCATCCTGATTGTAATTGTTCCGACTTTCACCACCGTTTCCACTCACATCACCACAAAACTGGTAGGATTATCATCAATAATTACTAAGAACAAATTCATTACTAATTCCACAGCAAGGATTACTATCAGTAAATTCCAAAGATCATTTTGTCATTATTTGGGTTAGTCAAGCACTGCGTTAATCACCCTAATCACCCCCAACTCAATCTTGGTCTCTCATCTAGGATTAATCTATCCACTTCTCCTCCATTACCCCACCCTTATAACCTACCTGTTCTCCTATGTATATCATATTAAATATATGCTAACGTCTAAACGGGAACATCTTCAGGGTCGACGTTCTTGATCCAGTGCTTACCCAAGACAGGAATCTTTTGGTAAAAGGTAGTTTGGAACAAGGGCCAGCCTTCAGTAAAAGTGGCAATGGCGAACACAGCAGCACCTCCCCAGAAGACGGAGTCACCCATGAACCCCTTGACGGTGTTGGTGTTGATTTGCTTGAAAAAGGGCAAGATCAGGAACTTAGGAGCCTTAACAAACTATTGGTTAGTGGCAGGAGTGGTCAGGGGCCTCCATTGGCCTCGGCGATACTTACAACCATGGTTAATGTGGTAATGTAAAATATGATTTTTCATTGGGTGGTGAGGTGCGAGTCACGTGACACAGGAGACCTCGACCATGCCCATCAGGGGAGATGGTGCTAGTCAATGTTTACGTTTCTTGTATTATCTATTTAAGGATCAGGCATGCTAACAGGAGTCGGGTTGAGCCATGACGTAACCAATGGTTTGGCCCACCGTCTTTAACGCATCAGCGTCGTCATCGGGGATTTGGATGTTGAATTCATGTTCGACTTCCATCATCACTTCGACCACATCCAACGAATCCAACCCTAAGTCTTGGATGTAGCTGGTTTCTTCAGTAATGGCCTTGCCTTGGGGCACCTTTTCGAACCCTTCCAACAATTCCACGATTCTTTCAGTGGCGATCTCCCGAGTCAATTCAGGGAAAGCTCCGTAGTTTCTCATGGCCAACACGGGTCTAGCAGCAACCACCGGCATCCGAGCCACCGGCATTCTCAACGCAGTTCTCGCAACCGATCTAAACATGGGGATAGCGTAGGTCGTGGTGATGATTTTCGACTAGTTTCATTGGTGCGCGCGAGTGGTGGGAGGGAAGAGAAGGATGGGAATGGGGTGTCGAGTGGTCGGAAGGGGACGAGGAAGGGGAAGGGGTGAGTGTTGTAGTTTTTATGTACAACCCAGTCGATTTTTGGACTAATTTTTCTTATTTAAAACGGGTGGCCTTGTTTGCCAATGGCTACCATTCTGTTTCATGAAGAACTGATGAAAATTTGTCAAATTGTTAAATGTCAACACTCAATACATCACAACAAACATATCCAATCTAATCTAACCAATCTCCTACCTCTTTCATCGTCACTATGTTGCCTAAATCACAATCATTACCATTTCACTCTTCGCACTGAAAAATTTCATTACCCTACCATGTTCAGGTTGTTCCAACAAGCGGCCAGAGCCCTCCCCAAGATGGCTCTGCCCTCGTCATACCTCACCTCGGTTAGAACCAACGTCCCCCTTGTTTCCAAAATAACCACCCCTGGGTTTACCCAACAACGGTTCGCTACGTTAAACCAAATTAAATACGGCAAACAGGGCATGCCCCCCAAGAAGAACCATACTCGAACCCCTGATTTCGATGGTAACCCATTTAAGAAGGGGGTTGTGTTGAGAGTAATGATCCTCAAGCCCAAGAAGCCTAATTCGGCTCAAAGAAAGTGTGCTAGAGTCAGACTCACCAATGGTAATGTCATCTCGGCGTTGATCCCCGGGGAAGGCCACAATTTACAAGAACACAATATCGTGCTTGTCCGGGGGGGAAGAGTCCAGGATATTCCCGGGGTCAAGTACCATTTGGTCCGGGGAGCATTCGATTTGGCTCCCGTGGCCAACCGCCAGACACTGAGATCAAAGTATGGGGTGAAGAAACCCAAGGATTAAACATGTATATAGCATAATGGTAACGTGTAATGGTAACGATCAATTGGTGATCAAGTGGTGATGTCAAAATCACCACCACAAAGTCGGAGTGATGTCTCCGAATTAACTCTACCCTCCTCGGGAAGGATTAGACAAAGTATCGCAGGTACATCGCCGCCAGCTAAACCTTGTTCACCACCAAGATTATTACCATCACCACCCTTTTGACCACGTTTTAGTAATCCCGTAACTACTAATTACTAAAACGGTGTATAAGGCCCATGGTGGTGATGCGTAATGGTTGCTGCCAAGGGGCACGTATGCGTTCGAGAATAAACTCGCCTCAACTTTTTTCTTCCAACAATTGTTTGACTAGAACATGACCAGAGAAGAAGAAAGACTAAAGAACCATTTGTATCGGCGGTGGGGGCCATTTCTTGCTGAACGGCAATGGGCTACGGTAAGAGAGGATTACTCGGCCGATGGTAACGCTTGGGATCACTTTACCTTTTTCGATCTGAAGCTGAGAGCATATCGGTGGGGGGAGGATGGGTTGGCTGGGGTGCTGGATAAGCATCAATTGATGAACTTGTCGCTAGCCATGTGGAATGAGAACGATGAAATTCTCAAGGAAAAGTTGTTTGGGGTTACAAACGAGCAAGGCAACCATGGAGAGGATGTCAAGGAAGAGTACTGGTACTTGGATAACACTCCTTCTCACTCATATATGAAATTTTTGTACAAGTATCCCATGGCTAAGTTCCCTTATCAGCAATTGATCGAAGAGAATGGCAAACGGAACCGTAATCAACTTGAGTTTGAGGTGACGGAAACAGGGATTTATGACAATAATGAGTATTTTGATGTATTGTTTGAGATGGCCAAAGGTGATGAAGACCCCGAACAATTGTATTTCCGCGTCACTGCTTATAACCGTTCTGACCACCCGGCGCCATTGCACTTGATCCCCCAGTTGGTGTTGAGAAACACCTGGCTGTGGGGTAATTTCGATAAGAACTCGGGCCAAGCTAGTGCTGATGATCGGCCTAGTTTGGAACAAATCGATGAATTTACCGTCAAGGTTACCACCGAAAGGTATGGTACTCGTTACTTGTCATTTGCCCCGTCGCCGGGGTTCACTGAAGATTCTGACGATATTTTTCCTCAATTCTTATTTACCGAAAATGACACCAACATGAAGAAGTTATACGACCAACCCAATACTCTGGCTTACTGTAAAGATGCCTTCCACGACCTTATTGTCGATAAAGAGGAAGGGGTCACCAACCCTGAAGGCCATGGTACCAAGTTTGGTGCCTGGTTTAAGTTTGATGCGGTGCCCGCGGGTGATTACGTTACCTTGCGGTACAAATTGGAAAAGAACCAGGTCGATGTTGATGAATATGAAATGGATCAAGTGTTTTCTCGCCGACAAGAAGAGGCCGATACTTTTTACTGGAGAGTCACTCCCTTACCCATCAGCGATACCTTGAGACAAGTACAAAGACAAGCATTTGCTGGGTTATTGTGGCTGAAACAATTCTACTACTTTGTTCACTCTTACTGGCTGAAGGGTGATCCCAACTTCCCGCCGCCGCCGCCCAATCGAGCCAATGGCCGTAATAAGGAGTGGAAAAACTTGTTTATTGACGATGTTTTATCGTTACCCGACAAGTGGGAGTACCCATTCTTTGCCGCCTGGGACACTGCCTTCCACTGTATTCCATTGGCGATGATCGATCCTGATTTTGCCAAAAACCAGATCGATTTGCTCACCAGAGAGTGGTACATGCACCCCAATGGTCAAATTCCCGCCTATGAGTGGAACTTTTCCGATGTCAACCCACCCGTGCATGCTTGGCTGGCCTACCGGATCTTCAAGATTGAACGGAAAATGTATGGTCATGAGGATTATGACTTTTTGGAACGAGTGTTCCATAAACTCATGTTAAACTTTTCCTGGTGGGTCAACCGGAAGGATGCTGAGGGCAACAACGTATTTGAAGGAGGGTTCCTTGGTTTGGATAACATTGGTGTGTTTAACCGGTCTGAAGAATTACCTACCGGTGGTTCATTGGAACAGGCCGATTCTACCGGGTGGATGGCATTCTTTGCACTTCAAATGATGCAAATTGCCTTGGAATTGGCTCGTAAGAACTCAGTGTATGAAAATATGGCCCTGAAGTTCTTTGAACACTTCACCATCATTGCTGATGCCCTCACCTACAATTCAGATTCTCAAGCATCATTATGGGACGAAAAGGATAAATTCTACTATGATCTGATTAGATTCAACGATGATCACAAGGAACCATTACCAGTACGGTCGCTTGTGGGGCTAATTCCGTTGTTTGCCCTGATGACTTTGGAATCAGAGGTATTATCGAGATTCCCAAGTTTTGCTGACCGGCTTAAATGGTTTGCTACTACTCATACCGGTATTGCCTCGCGTAATATTGCTTCCATTACCGAGAAAGGGGTGGGTCTGCGGATTCTTTTGGCATTGGTCGACAAGGAACGGTTGGTGGCCATTTTGGACCGGATGCTCAATGAAGAAGAGTTCCTTTCCGAATACGGGATTAGATCCTTATCCAAGTATCACAAGGATCATCCATTTGTCATGAATGTCAATGGACAAGAGTACAAGGTGGAATATCTTCCCGGTGAATCCGATTCGGGGATGTTTGGTGGTAACTCCAATTGGCGGGGTCCAATTTGGTTCCCCACCAACTTTTTACTCGTGGAAGCATTGCAACGGTTCTACCTTTACTATGGACCCGATTTAAAGGTCGAATGTCCCAAGGGTTCAGGTAACATGTTGAACTTGGCTCAATGTGCTCAAGAAATCGAACATCGGATGATGCATTTATTCATGCCCGATGATAATGGGGAGAGAGCTTGTAATGGCGGTCATCAACTTCAAAATCATGATCCTTACTTTAAGGATTATATTCACTTTTATGAATACTTTGATGGTGACACCGGTAGAGGGTTAGGGGCGTCTCATCAAACTGGTTGGACAGGGGTGATTGCAAAATGGATTCATGATCATGGTATGGGATGTCGGGTACCCAAGACTCCCACTGGAGGGTCGACTCGACGCAATTCGTTCTATACCCCTGATGAAAATGAAGAAATGGACCGGGCCAAGATTAAACTGTACTTCCCTAAACTGGGCCCGTTCCCTGGTTCATTAATGAGAAGAAAATCGGGGAAATCTCTTTTGAACTTGACTACCCACGCCTTGGATTTTGGTGATCACGAAAAGGAAGAGTCTTCAATCTTGAGAACGCCAAACAAATCCCAATTGCCATTGGACGCCGCTGTTAAGGATGATTTGGAAGAATTATGTCCTTCCGAATCTCGTAACCATGACGACGTTGATGATGATTTAATTAAACAAATTAAAAAGGCATTCAACGATTATTCCTTATCCACTGAGGGCGATATGGAAGAGTTTGAAGAAATTGAAAACCGGAATTCAAAATAGATTTTTTTTTAAAAAATCGATCGATTTTATATTTATGCAAATCAAGAATAAACGAAGTTACACTATTCCTTGCTGCATCGGCCAACTATTTTTGGTTTTGGTTTTATTAAATAGGGTTTTTCCATCAACCCACTTTAAGATGGCGTACGAATCCTCCAATGTATTCGCATCGAATCTGGGAGGATAGGTTGGTCCAATTCTACCATTGAGTATGGTTTGCATGTCTTCTGATTAATTTCCATTAACTTTGAAAAAGACCCTGATTACTAACTCCAAATCACCCTAGGTCATAAGCACATTGCTCATGGTACTACAGCAACTGTATTTCAATTGACCATCGAGTGACGCGGCTTGTACTTGGATGATTCAGCTTCGGGAAACCGACTCCTACATTGATTACTCACCATAACCTCGGCTTACGTTAATATCTCGGGATAACGTCAGCTACCCCCACCCCCCCCCTCTTCGTCCTCCCCTCTCCCCTCCTTCATCATAAATTGCCGAACTCTCCTCCCGATTAGCTCTCATGTGTAATCCCGCGGATTTAGCTTTCATCAGCTGGCTACATCCTGCATTACCACTACTACATGTGATTGTTGCCGTCCACGGCCTAAAGAGGGGTAGAACAACTAGCGGGAAGTATAGGGCCGGTGGCTATATGTGGTGGCCACCACGAATATTTGTAAGGTAATAATGTCATTGACTCGAATTGATGATCTATCTAGCCACAAAATTGCCACGTAATCACCGCTGTACCATGTGTAGCTTGGGTTGACTCAATCAGCCGTATCATCCATTGATCTAGTTCTTATCATGAGCCCTGAGGTATGCCCAGATTTGTAACTTCATGATAATTTTGTGACGTATAACGTCATCCGAAGACGGAGAGGGGAGAAACAGGGGTGGTTGTCACAACAAGAGGAATTACGGGGAATCAAGGGATATTTTCCAATAGATTTGAAATAATTATGACCACATTTTAGTGGTGTGGCCTAGTTCGCCATTTGTGTTGAGGTGTATGCCTCTTGAATTGCTTTTTCTGCGGGTGATGTGACTCGATTGATAATCACTCGGATAACGGGAAGCCATGCAGGGCTGATGACATAATCGATATCAAACAGTTTTAGATAAAAGGACAGGAAGGGCTGATTACCAAGTCTATTTCCAAAATGGACTTACCAATTTATCAAGAACACTGGGCTGCTAACCGGAGGAATAAGCCTAGAACCGTCAATTATGAATATGGGGTGTTTAAACTTCTTCAGGAACCAGAAATTGTCATTGAGCATCGGGATCAGGATTGGACCCAATTTCTTAATAATGGTCAGACCAAACCGCTAAGGATGTTTAATCGCAGTGGAAAAGTGGTGGGGTATCTTGTGGAAAATTATAGTGTTGGTCTGGCGATAAAACTGCAAATGATGCTGAGAGGTAATTCTGATCGACCGTTTTCAGTTGAAGTTTATGATCATGATTGGAATATGGTATTGTATATCAAGCAAAAGGTGACCTGGGATAAAAAGGAAACAATCAAGGTTTATTTACCTGGCCGGGATCAGTTTGGTCAATTTGTCCCCAAGATTGTTGGAAAAGTTGACATTTCTGGACCATTAGGCAAGCGTGATTACGATTTGAAACTTTTTGATGTGTCTGAAGAAAAATTTGATAGTTTTGGCCACATTATTACTACCCCACGAACCGCCAAGTTTGCTGTTAAATGTGATCGAGGGGGAGTAGTGGAATCAACTATCGCTGGTGTTGATATCGACTGGGTGGGACTCGAACGGGCCAAGTTTAGTCGAGTACCTATTTATACGGTGCGGTTCGATTTACAAGCAATTGACGGCATTGAACAAGTGTACCACAATATCGACGGACTGATGATGTATGATATGAGAGCAGTATTGGTGGGGGCAGCCATTTCATTGGATCATGCCCACTTTAGTAAGTTTAAATGATGTACGAATTTAATTAATGAATAATGATAGAGCGAGTTAATAAAGCTTTGGTAGATGAACAAGTACCGCTAAGTGGTTCAATTAGTCAGAGGCAAATTATGAAAGGTGTAATTATGGACTGCTTCAGTAATAAAATCTTCAGTATACCTATACAAGATTATTCTAGTGTATGCCAATTGTTCCAGTCATCTAACAGACCATTAAATTATCACCGTCTATAAATATCATTCGTTTTAAATATTATTATCGCTATTAATCGCAGAAGTGATGATTGGCAAAATTTAAGCTTGAACAATTCTCACCGTGTTGGAATGGCCCGAACCTCTGGTCCACCCTTGGACGGTAATGATCGAGTCGCCCTTGTGGATCAAGCCCAAGTCAATCGCTTCAGACACGGCCCATCTCAATCTATTTTCAACATCTTCTTGCCAGTTTTCTGCCTTTTGCTGAGTGTATACAAAGGGGTACACCCCCCGGTACAAGTGGCAATAACGAGCAGCGGCGTGGTTTCTGGTCACCATCAAAATAGGGACATTGGGCTTATATTTGGAAACCAATCTCGCCGACAACCCCGAAGTCGACAACACCACAATGGCCTTGGCGTCTTGTTCATAAGAACCAGAAACAGCAGCAATGGCACAAGTTTCAGTGGTGGGCGTAGGCTTGGCAGCAAGAGCTCTCAAGTTATTGTGAAGAGGCAAGTATGCAATGGCCTTTTCAGCGGTAATGGCAATTTGGTGCATCATCAGAACCGCTTCTAAGGGGTAATCACCCTTGGCGGTTTCCCCGGACAACATTACACAATCAGCACCATCCAAAATGGCGTTACCAACGTCAGAAACTTCGGCTCTGGTGGGACGAGGGTTGAAAGTCATCGATTCTAACATTTGCGTGGCACAAATCACCGGCTTGGCCGCCAAGTTACACTTGGCCATCAACTTCTTTTGCACGACAAACACTTGAGGGGCAGGAATTTCAATCCCAAGGTCACCTCTGGCCACCATGACCCCGTCAGTTTCTTCAAGAATTTCGTCAAAGTTTTCCACCCCTTGGTGGTTTTCAATCTTGGCAATAATTTGAATTTGCGATCCTTCTTCACCCAAAACTTCCCGAATTTGTCTAATGTCTTCGGCACTGCGAATGAACAGGGCAAACACCATGTGGACGCCATTCTTGACCCCAAACCTCAAATCAGCCTTGTCCTTTTCAGAAAGAGCGGGCAAGTCGACATTGGTACCGGGCAAATTAACCCCCTTGTGGGATGAGATCCGACCAGCATTAACCGACCGCACCTTTAAGTTTTCCCCATCAATGGCCAACACTTCAAAAGAAAGCACACCGTCATCGACATAGATAAACTTACCCGGTTGAATCACCTTGGTAATGTTCTTATAGTCAATGTACATAATCTTGTCGTCACACTTTTCCTTGTAGGCATCATTAGTGGTGAAAATCATCTCGTGACGAGCAGGAATGGGGTAATCCTTATCCCCAACGGTAGTCCCCGTTCTAATTTCGGGACCCTTGGTATCAAGAGCAATCCCCAAGGGACGCCCAGGGTACACCTTTTCCGATTCCCGACAATTGTCAATCACCAGTTGATGGTATTCATACAGACCATGAGAAAAGTTCATCCGGGCGATATTAAGACCACACTTTCTCAACTTGACCAACACATCGACAGAGTTGGTCTTGGGACCAATTGTACCAATGATGGAGGTTCTCCGCAACACCTTGTCGGGGATTTCGGTGGTGTTCAAGTTCAGCAACCACGAGAGGGCAGTAAAGGACATGGCTAAGTTATTGTTTCAGTGGAGAGTTATCGACTCTTATATTCGGCGCGGGTCCGTGCTGACCGAAGCCGCACCCAAAAAACGTGTTGTCACCGGAAGAGGGGTGGCCGAAGTGGGGACTAATGCACCCTACAAGTTGATGTAGCGGGTCAATTTCGGCCCGGGTGATTCACCACAGTTGAGAATAGGGGTGAACAGGTAATGGTAGTGTCTCCAGGTATATCGACGTAGGGGAAGGCATCATTATCTCGGCAACGCGGGTAGATGCTAGATAACATCGACCCCCGAGGCATCGAGAAGTCCGATCGAACGGCGCTGTTCCTCGATGGCGAGGGAAGGACTTCCCGACAGGATTGTGTTTGGCACTGGCATCAATGCCAACGGTTTTTTCGGAGTTTTTGTTCAATTTCGATCATCAGAACTCCGATGATTTCGAGCAGCAGAACTCCGATGGTAATAACAGAATCCTGCAGCATGCTAAGCATGGGTTAATGGCATAATCAATTAGATTGAATGAATCAGGGTAGTGTTGAACATTCGTATGTTGGAATTGACGTTATAATGTGGCCGGAAACGCTGACTTTTGTGCCCATTAATTATTTCCTCGTGATTATGGTTAATTAAAGGTAATAGTACCTCCCCCACTTGTGGGCGGTGCATTAATTGAGGGAGTCATTGCCAGGGAAGGTATTTGTTACCCATGGTTTTAATCTTATTGTCATTTGACTATTTTGTCAGCTTGCTGCTGTCTTTTGGCAAGTCAAGCTGATTATAACAAATGTTAGTAAGCGCCAATTCCCCATTACACAAGATCGAGACGGTGGTACAAAACCTTCCAAGTCCACGTGTGTCAGTCTAAATAGCTTTTAATGTGACAATTCTACCATACTGTATTTTGTTTAAAAAAAAAAGTCATATATTGACTAGAAAAACAATATTCAACCCCAGACATCACAAAAAGCCCATTGAGAGGTATTGGCGCACGTCTTGCGACCCCCCCGCCAGCATTTCCCAATAATTTGGCCATTACCATCATGGACGTAGAGGTTGAAATGATCACCGTCTTGGTAAGCGTCAAGACGACGGCCATTTCCTCTGTTGTCGTTAGGATCGCCAAGCCAGAACACTTGCGGGTTGAATGTAGACCCAGTAGTGACAAATACGTGAGTCAGCCCACTCTGACAATTGGCAGCCTGATTACAGGCATTGTCACCACCAGGAACGGCGTAGACTCTGTTCTTTTGACCACCACCACAACCCCCAGGATTGACGAACATTTCAATGGAGGCTGCGGTAGCAACAGCAGATAAGGTAGCTAAAGTAAGAAATTGCATTGGAAGTATTCAATAATGATAATCAAGAATTCTGGTGGTTTATATAGTATTTCAATGGTAGCTTCTCGACTTTTTTTAAATGGTTATCGTACAATATTGAACTAGAAAGGTAAAGTTTATTTTGGATGAGGGGAGGATGGATCCAAAGGGGTAAATGTGATGATTTGATTGGCATTTGTTACTCGTATCAATAGTTTGTGTTCTTAGAGCATGACCTACTTTAAATCAACTTTTGTTGGTTGTACAGTTCAGAGAGAAAAAATGTACGATAGAGGCAAGCACAACATCAATAATCCCAGTGATAAAAAGATACCACCACTAATGAGCCATAGATTCACAAATGGTTCAAATTATGAACATGAATTCCTCGACAGGCATGGTCAATGTAATGTACTATGACAAGATTACCCGGGCTCTCAGCCCTATACGAACGCTGTACGTCAAAGTTTGCCAAACACAGCCAAAGACAGTCCAGAACCTCAATGTCACCGAAAAGAGTCCTAATTATAGCTTTTAATCCCAATTTTATTCGTATAGAAACCCACTTGATTACGAAACATCCTTTTTCTAGCGGGGTAGTAACCGGAAAGTTAATACTTCAGACAGCGGTGGATTTGTGTCATTGGTCTCATGTTGGTCCTGATTTCATTTTTGCCCCAGATTATTCTTAAAATTGTCGAATTCTTAATCCTGTAAATAACCAGTACACACCTAGATTAAAATTGACACCAAGGCCAACATCCAACTGAATGCCAATTTATTGGAGTCATTCTTCTTTGGAGTATGTGAAGTACTCGAAGTATGTGTTGCCTTGGGATTGCTTGCAGTTTGACTAGAAGAAGATGATCCCCCTTCAGTGCTGGATACATTGTACCCTTCAAAATCAGCCGAGGCTGGAGCATCTTTACCCTTTGATTTCAAATAATTGGCAAAAGGTTGAACATAAACAGAATCCTTCGCCGTTCCGTTCCAACAGTAGCGATCAAAACATTGTTTACATTGGTCAGAAATATCAAGGCCTTGACGCTCCTGACTCCGACGAATAATGGCACAGCCAACACAGGTTTTCCATTGGTCGTCCACGGTAAGATTTCCTCTAGAAGCTACTGCAAATCCATTTTCCATGACCATGTACTTATCCTCTCCGGAATAATGCATTTTGAAGGTCAGGGTGTTGGCTTCTCCGGAGTAATTTTGATTGGGGAAATGAATAATCAAGGGAATATCAGTGACATTAATATTGGTATTATTGTGGTAGTCAATTAAGTCTTGTAATTCCTCGGCGTGGCACCCCAAGAAGATTGGTTTTTCAGCTAAACCATCCTCTAAGAAAGCTCTGACTGTGGGAGTATATGGGAAAGGTGAGCCTTTACCTTGAGCCAGGAATTGACGAGAGTATGTCCACCCTGCTGAAGTACCGTTAGGCCAATTGTCGGTGTCAGCAGAATTATCGAAAGCCAAAATGACATCGACTTGACGATGTGATTGAATTAATGGGTAAAAGGGAATATTTTGCCAGTCCTCACCCCCATCAACCAAGTAAAGGGTATCGTTACCAGTAACTGAGGCCATAGTATCGGTGCTAACCTTGTAAAATGGATTAGGTTGGTAATTAGCAATGTCAACTTCGTCAAGACTCAACTTATTGAGAATACTGGTGATAGGTTTCTTGATCATCAGTGGCAACAGCAGTTGAAGTGTTCTCACCAACACTTGATTAAACAATGATGACAGGGTCCCCATGATGTAACCACCGTTATCAAATCCGAGCACACATTTGTCATCGGCAAGTGGTTTACCCCCCTCCATCTGGGTACCTAAATACTTGATATCGATCATATGAGAAACGCTTGGATCCCACGATCCCATTTCATATGGGTTAAATTCGAAGATTGTTGAATTCTCACTGATAATGATCGATCCCGGAGTACGCCCATCAGCGACGACAATTGGGAAAGGCATATCTTGATTCTGAAACGTCGACATGTCCCGGATGCTGGACCAGGTAACATTTTCTCCGCCTCGGGTCTTTTCGGGAAAGAATTGATAGGAAAGGCCCCGACCCCAAAGATCAGTGATGGAAGTCTTGTAACCAGCACTACTCTTGGCATCAAGAGCTGAGCCCATTTGGGTATAATATTGGGCAATCTTGATCACATTCCAACCCCCTTGATTAAAGATGGTTTCATCCAAATTCCATATATCATTTTCTCCGGCCCAAATTGTTTTCATGGACGGCCCGTTGTTCAAGGCATAGGTACCTACAAGCCAATTCCCACCCGAAAGTCCAGAAAGGTAGGTTGATGATTGCAAAATACCGCCAAGACCCTTGCTATTGGAATCATCAAACGAACTATCGAGTGCCAACAACTCCCCTGCCCCAGCCAACATGGCTCTGTAACCACCACCCGAAAATGCCAACCCGATGGAAATATTTTGGGTGTTTGCAGCATTGTTAACAATCAGTTCAGCATCGGTGATGTTTGCACTTTGCAAAAACTTGATGAGGTTCTCATTAGTCTTAGAATGACGCTTATTGATATAATCTTTCTCGTCCTGGCCAATTTGATCGGCGGCACGCATGAGATCTTGAGATGGACATTGGGTAAAATATGGTTGGTAACCATTCGATTGATCCAGAGAAATGTCGCCAGCGGTGAAGAGAGTGTTTGATGAAATGTCAATCTCCGAGGTTGAATCCGATTGCTGGGGGCTATCTGTAGTTTGGCTCAACTCCAGGTCCGAGCCCTGAGATGAGGTTGCTTCCGAAGAGCCGCCAAATATGCCAAACAACCCTCCACCTGTAGTAGTCAGAGGGGTTTCTGATCCACCAGCGTCAGTAGATGATGATCCTCCAACCAACCAATCAAAGAGACCCCTCTCGTGATTGCCATCTTGTAGTAGGTTCACGGCAGAAGCGGCAACCGAAGTGACCAAGATGGGTGTCAACTTCATTTAAAGTTTAAGGTAGCAATAGCCCCACATATATACGTTGGCGTGAAATTTTAGTCGTAAGTGATAGTTTCCCTATTAGGTAATTCTTGGTCTACGATCGGTTGCTACCAATAAAAAATAGTTCAATTGCAATATGTACGGTTCCTTGCGTCAATATGTGCCAACTACGGGGACTTTCGAGTAGCTTTGATCACGATAGGAATCATCCCCCCCGTGGGGATAGTAAACTTACGATGATGGGTGATGGTGATAATCAGCCGGATTGTACCTGCGTGGCTAGTGATGGAAATGATTTGGCTTGCGACGCGAGCTGATGCACTGCGATCATGATCAAATAATTGCTGCAAAAACCCATTGATTCGAATACACTGGTCAGTTAACGATTCTCTGATACCGGCCTCGCACATAACATCATCTTCGGCGACATTTTCATTAATAGGAAAGTCAGGAAACCGCTGGTGAATCACTGATCTTGTCGATCGTTGGTCACTTAAATTTACCCCCATTGCTTCGCGAACCAATTCATTAATTTCAATGGCATTATTATTTGGGATAAGTCCTTTCCAAGTAATTTGGAAAGTTTCACACGCTCTACGCAAGGGTGACACATAAAATCTTGATGGCAATACTGCTCCTTCATTCAATTGATCCACCCATGCCACGTGGTTCTCTTCAGCTTGCTTGCGACCCAACTCAGTCAATTCTGCATCGGGGGCCCATACAATATCACCATCAGTTTCAAGTGAACGCCATTTTTTATGCCATTCGTCAATGCCATATTTCTCAACGCAAACATTATGGAACCCTTGACCATGACGAGCACAGAATAGTAATTTGTAAACTTGTTTACCATCGCCCTGTTCATTTAATTCGGTCAATTTCCGTTCGATTTGTTGCCACAGCTCCAACCTACCAAAGTCCCTAGTGTAATCGAAATGTAAATCGTCAGTTTCGGGGCTATCTTGAGCGAAAAACCCGGAAACAGCATCAAATTCCCAATTACCATCTAAAGTTGGTTCTAATTTGTAATATTCCTCAACCGCTTCATCCTTGCCGTGGGCGTCGAGCCAATCTTGTTTGGTGGGAATAAGAAGCGATTGTTTGGACTTGTGGGTCATGGTTGAGTAAAGTTGCCAAAAATTCCAACCCCGCGGATAAATATATTAACCGTGGGCTGGTAATCTTAGTAATATATCATGTTTGGATGATTAATGTCAACCATGCATATTCCGAGAATTAATGCGAACGCAGAAGAACACTCCCGCCATCTCAAAAAAATAAAACGGTTAATTATGTTAACGAATTTGTTTTATTGACCATTGTCTATAGTCATAAATACACTAATATACAATTGAAGTTGACACTTCAAGTCGAGCTGAAAAAAGCTCAGCGGGAATTGACCTAAGTCTTTCTCAGACTTTTAAAATCAGGTTTGAAATCGACTCGTTTTTTGTTCTCCTTCTTGATCTTAAATTTGGTAGCCAAAGCAATATGATCAGAGGGGAAATCGGCATTGGGGAACCCAATACACCGCAGCACGTATTGTTCATCGACCTTGCCCAATAATCCTTCCACTTGTAATGTGGGGGTCAGATACCAGATGTAATCGATGACATCGGTGAATCCTGGCAGGAAATTAGTAAAAGGCAACTCGCCAATACACCCATAGGCCAGCTTGAGCTTAAAAGGGTGGCGGAACCCTTCATCAGTGAATTTACCGTAATCACGGCCATCCAAATCGTCATGTTTACTCACACCACCAGTAGTGAATAATTGGTACACGGCAGAGTCACGAATCAGATTGAAGTCACCACAAATGATCATCAGCACATTCTTGATCTCTTCCACCAGTTGTGCGTGATGGAATTTCTTCAAGATTCCTTGCAACTCTTCCAATAATACTCCCACTTGAAGTGCCTTGACATCATTAAATGCAGGGTCCCAGTGCAAATGGGTATTGACCACCACGATCTTTTCCCCCAGGGGTTCGTGTTGTAAGTATGTTATAAGGGCGATATTATCCTTATTCATGAACCGATTGAACAAATCCTTGGTCTTTTTATATTTTTCCAGACCCATGCACACGGTATTATACTCAAAGTTTTGCTTTTGCAAAAGAGAAAACTTCAGTGTCCGATAGAAGGTGGCACAGCCATCGACTTTCTTCAGGTCCAGTTCACTCATTGTCTTCAGCCGAGTCTTATTAAAGTATACCCCGGCATATCCCAACTCTTGCATGAGCGGATACCAGAAATCGAGATAAGTTTGTGCTTCGACTTCTTGCATGCAAATTAAATCGGACCCGAACGAGAGAACTTCGTCCTTTAACTGGTTTCGTCTGAATTCCCAGTTGAGCGCCCACAGCGGGGTGTATTTGAACATCTTGGGGGTGGCATAATGTTGGCAAAGGGTGTTATACAGGGTCATGGTAAATTCATCGTTGCCGCAACTGATTTCGGCGGGTTGGTCCACCACTTCCTCATCTTCGAGTGCCAACCACTTCCGGGGAGTGGGAGGACCGAGATTGGGCCGTTGATCTCGCAAAAATTGGATCAAGTCCTTGGTGCCGTGTTCGGCGATTATATTGGCAAACTTGGGGTCTAAGGGATTACCTTCGATCCCCAAGAACATCAATTCGATCAAATTACCAAACTCATTGGGAAGGGTCTTGATTTGATTATCAAACAAGTACAAGTAACGCAAATTGAAGCATAACCCCAATTCTGGGGGCACCTCGGTCAATCGGTTATGAGACAAGTCTAACACTCGCAAGCTCTTTAATTTCTTAATTGCTGGGGGCACTTGAGTCAACTTGTTATTGTTCAAGTACAACAGCTCTAAGAAATTATAATGAAACAATTTGGGCAGCAAATTGACCAACCCTTGTCCCCCCAAATCCAACTGACACCATAATTGTCGGCCTTCATTCTTTTGGCGCATTCGCTGTTCCTCATCGGTTTGCGCCAGTTTTTTATGCTGTAACAACGCCGGGTTGGTCACGGTGGTGGAGTCTTCTTGCTCATCAAGAGCATTGACCGCCTGTTTGGTGGCATCGACAAGCAGCACCAGTTTGTCTGAATAGGGGTTCTTTTTCCGCAGATTCAGGGCAAATTGTCGGGCATAGTAATGGGGGATGTTGTTTTGCCTCGAGATGGTGGCCAACTGTTGCTGGTGTTGCCAGTAAATCAGCAGGGAATTATCAACATTGATGCGAAAATACAGCAGCCGGGGGATCCCTTGTTGCAGTTGCTGCTGTTGCAGTTGTTGTTGTTGTTGCTGGGGTTGTTGTTGTTGGCCTGGCATGGGCATAAATTGTTGCTGGGGTCCCCTCGATTGAACTTGGGCCGGTTGGGGCTGGGATTGCAGTTGGTACATGTCAAATTCCCCCTGTTGTCCTTGGAGCTGTTGCAAGAGTATCTGTTGCGCCTGCAAGCTGGGCCTTGGCCCATACTTGCTGTTAAGGTTCATAAGGAGACTCTTGATGAAGGTTGGTGGTTAAGTTTTTCGACGCTGCGAATGGTGTCGAGCCCGGAGGAGGAGGGGGGAACATCATGATAAGCAGCGCCTCGATGAGGATAGAGAATGGTGGGACAATGGTGGGTTTAGGGGTGGGGGGTGGATGGTTGGTCGAGGGATTAGGCGAAGTTTGGGGTAAGATTGCTTCTACCTTTAGCCTGGTCAGCTTGGGTGGCAAATGCGTCCGTCGCGTCGCGTGGGGTGTTACGCAACATAACATGGGGACCCCAACCAAGTAGGTTGTCAGGTGCCCCTAAGGAAGTAGAGAGGTGATTGGGTTTGGGGGGGTATTGATCGAGTCTAGATTAGATATGTGGGGCTAAATTTGGGGTTAACCTGTCGTAGCATTGGCCAAATCAATGGTGTTGGCGTTATTGATCATTGAAAAAGGAATGAAACTGAGGAAAGAGAAAGTGGAAACGATGGTGAGGTGATGTCGATCAGGGGGAGAGGGAAAAGGTTTAATGAAGGGCGTGTGATTAATCTAATTTGGTGTAATCAATCTATTTATTGTGTCATCAATCTAATTATGGGGTATTCAATTCATAGTGCAATAACCAATGCTTTTTGAAGAAATGACATTTGGATAACTATTATGATGATTTATGATGATTCTGAGTAATTTTAACAACTTATGGTTTTATCCTCAGGTGTTTTGTCAATTGATTGATTGTTAAAGCAATAATGTTAACCAAGTTTTTAGTATGTTAATTGACTAAGTCAAATTATTCAAGAAGATTTAAAGAATTATTTTTGAAATAATCGATATAGTTTAACTTTTTTAAAATGAAATATTCAAAAGGAGGGGGTATTAAGAAAATGTCAAACAAACCAAGACAATTGGCCAAATTTTAATATTATTCAATTTAGATTGTTATCACTAGTTGAATAATGGTACCAAAGTAAACAAGGTCATTTGAAATAAAGAAATGATAAATTGCTATAACTGTTTTGATCGTGATAATCTTGTGATATGAACCCCGAGATAAAATAAGCATTAGTCGGAAATTTAAAACATCTGTGCCCCCATTGTTTCCCCCTCTAATTATCCTATCATTTTCCCTATAGTTATTATAATCTCGTTATATTTCTTACAGTTATCGTAATCCCTTCGTATTGTTTTTAATTCATATACTTTTTGGCCGAAATACCTACCTTTATCATCGAATTTACCTGATGTAATTCTGAAATCCATCAAAATCATATAATATTGACGTTATTAAGTGATTTCAAAATCAGGTCTATCTTAGCCACTAAAAAAAATCGTAGATCACCACTCCGCCACGATTGCCTAAAGCCCGTCCCTCATCCTTCCCCATCTCCTACTTTTCCGTCCTACTTTCCCTCCAATGCGGTCTTTAAGTGCGGGCCGAAATTTTCCTCATCCCAACCATGCTCAAGACCCAACTCAGAGGGTTCACCCTGAGGCAAGCGTTGCTTAGCCAGTTGCAATCTTCCCCCATAATGTCGCCTAAGCAAATTGCTGAACAATCTCATCTCAAGAAAATTCCCCACCAGCTCTTAAAGAAAGAACCAAGACAAGCTAAAACCAAACTCCCATTAAAGCCCCATCCGTTGGAAGATCCCGACTACAAAATGAGTGAATTTATGAAGCTGACTGGACAGTTTGTCATTAAAATGTTTGGTATCGACATGGATCGGTCACGGGCAGGGCCCGTGGCCGGGTCCACCTACTTTGGTGAGTGTAAGCAACAAGGGTTACAATACCCCGATGCTCCTCTTTCAGAACTGGCAGAGTTTTACTATGATACCCTTGGTATGCCTCGATCCTTCTCCCAATGGTTCCAAATCTGTGCCCTCCACTATTGGATCCTTTCAGTGAGATTGAGAGCCATGCCTGCCAAGTATGGTAAGAATTATCAACAAAAGTTGGTCGACCGGATCTTTAAGGATATGGAATTGAGAATGTCTGCTGAATTAAAGATCTCGAGTAATCGGATCATTGAAGGGTACTTGAAGGATTACCATTCCCAATTATTGGGGTTAGTTTTATCCTATGATGAAGCCCTTGTGCTGGATGATATTACCTTTGCTCTGGCGGTGTGGAGAAACTTGTTCAATGGTGACCCCAACGTGGATATGGTCCATTTGGAAGCGATGGTGTGTTATATTAGAGAACAGCTTTACGTGTTGAACAAATTGAGTGACCGGGAAATTGGTTTTGGTAAGTTTTCCTTCGTGCCGCCCTCGGAATTGGTACTGTTATGGACCAAGGCTCAAGAGGCTAGCCACCGGGAAAAGGTCGAATCTGAATTTAGTGAAATGAACTTGCCATCGCAAAAGAGTGTGTTAAGTTTGACTGAGTAATGTATATAGTTAACCATTGGTACCAATCACCCCGCAAAAATGCACACCTGAAGAAGTTCATCTCATCTCGCACTCTCATCTTCTAACCATGGTCCGCGTCAAACAACGATATATCCTCTTTGAAGTGCTCTTCCCACTAGATAAAGATGTTAATGGACCCGAAGATCTGTTCCGGAGGCTCCATATGGCATCCCCCCTGTCATTTACTACCAAACTGTTGGCGAAACTGGTGCGACAACTGGTTGTCGATCATTATGGTGATATTGGTGAAGGAGAGGCCGGGATGAACATTCAGGTGAAATACTTTAGTAACCGAACTTCTACGGGGATTCTAAAGGTGGCTAGAGGGTCATTTGACTGGGTAATTGGTGCATTAACGTTGATCGATAAATTGGATCAAATCCCAGTCATCATCCGCTGTGTTCATGTTTCAGGGACAATCAAAAAGTGTCAACAATGGAATATCACTCGTTCAAAACAATTGGAAGCTCAGCTTGAACGGAATCATCGATCATTAGATCTGAGGTTGGCCCGGCTAAAATAAATGTCGCTAATTAATCTACTTCATCTACCCATGTAGTGCAAAACTGTCTGAATTTGGTCAGGAACAACGGCACCACCGGCATGTCATCAACAGTTTCTTGATTGAATCCGGGGTAATAACAAAACGTGGCATTGAGGCCACCTCGAGGGGTACTGATAATGTTCAAGATGGTATTATAACTGGCACCAGCACACAGGACAAACATGGCATCGATGACTCGGTAACGACCATGAACTTCTCTGACTTTCCCCAAATTGGAAATGGTCACCAGTTTCTTGGTACCAAATTCAGTATTAGTGAACATTTGTTCATAATTGGTATATCTCACCAATCCCATTTGGCGAAACCCAATTCTTGATTTGATCAGTTGCCACATGAATTGATTCAAATATTTCATCAGGTCAATTGGTGATTTGATCGATGGAATGTTCACCAAATGGCCACAGACAAATACTCCTGGAATCGACATTTCGGGATAGTACCGCCGTCCTTGGTAAGCAATGAATGACAGCATCAGGCAGTGAGGTTGTTTGGCAAAGAGGGTTGATTGAAGACAATACAATACCCCGATATTAAGAAATGGCGTCAATGTGACTTGATGCCGACGACACCATTGTAACATTGCATTTGTTTCAGTAGGAGTAAAGTTGAAATTAATCACCAGAGTGGCTGTCCTCGATTCCCAGGTATGATTAGGGTTGTGAAATACTGGAAACTTGGTCAAATCGGCCTCAAATGGATTGGTACCAAATATTAGTTGGCGACCCACTTTAAGGAGCCATTGCAACCATCTCACCACTGATTGGGGTATCCATTGATTAATATAGTGGTGAGTCCAATATTTACACAATTCCCACCGAGTGGGATCGTATAAATCAGTCAAACTATCCCGGGGGGGTGGAATCAACCCCGTCTCAAACGTACCATCTTTGTGATAATCATAAATGCGGTCAAATGTACACAGACAATTGGAATCATCAGTCAATTCATCAAGAACTTCTTCCAAAAACACAAGTCCTGACCCGCCATCAAAGATCAGATGACAAAAGCATCCCGATAAGAACGTGTGGCCCGATTTGGTGGTAAACACATGTAATCGCCACAATGGCATGGACTTGTCCATACCAATGTGTTGGTCATTTAAATACTCCAACCATTTATCACCAAACTCGTCGATTTCATGGAATTGCACCGCATCCTCAAATAAAATATAATCAACCACCAGAACCCGCCAATCGTGGCCATTGTCAAGGGGCAGCCCAGCGACATTAGGGGAGAATTGTAACGTATACCAAAGTTTATTCTTGACCAACCTCATCAACCCATGGTACAAGTCCTGCTTGGAAATGGCCCTGTCGACCTCGAGGGTGATATTAAAGTTGGTATAGTAGCCAAGGTTGATCCGAGTGATATAGTAGCGTTCTAACCACAGAGGTGGTCGTTTTGGTTTGGTTTGTGGTGGCATTGGCCGTTTGCGTAGCTCAAAGAGCCGGGCCATGGGAGATGGAGTCCTTTTATAGTCCAAGCGGTTAAAGTGGGTGCGTCAGCCGCTATGCGATTAATCTCGTGTTTGACGCAAATGTTAGTCAGTAGAGACAATGGAGTAATAAATAAAATAAATTATAGGAGTGGAGAGGTTTGGGGTGGATTTAGATGGTGGGGGTTGGATAAGTAATGATGGTTAATGACTAATTAAGAGGAGAAGGTGGAACAATGCATGATGTTGGATTGAGTCATAATGGGAATATTTGAAATGATGGTAATTTTAGGAATTGACAGCCATTTTTGTTATAACAAGAGTAAAATAGGAAAAAAATTGGTAATAAAAAGATTCGCTCAACTTTAATAAGAATACTCTTCACACTCTCTACACTCTCCATACCTTCCCGATGTCTCCACCCCCTCCTCCTTCCCTCCACCCCCCTCCTTTCTCTCATGCCAATCCCTTCCCTCCCATTCTGATTTTTTCGTGCGCACGCATTGTTTACACGATCACCAAAAAGCTAACAATGTTAGATACCCCAGACGGTGCCATATCCCGACACCCTATATCAAAACTGGCACTACTAAAACGTTTCCAAGAACTGCCAGAGGTTCCCGACGATATATTTGGTCTCCCAGAACAAGCACTTCCCAATTTTTCTCCTCATAACATCTACCTGCCCATGGAGACAATTTCATCGGGGAAACTGCTGTTAATGCCATCAAACCGGCCATTGGTGGTAAAAAAGAATATCGACGAGTACCTGGAAGGATCTACTGGTATTACTCTGCAAATTGCCGATGATGATTTCGATGGCCTCGAAGGTCTCGATGATTTAGCCCAAGAATTTGGAGGTAATGTCAGTGAAATGATGACAATGAAACTTAAAAAGAAGCAAGAGGTGATGAGAGAGGCAGCCCAGGCCGAAGAAGAACGATTGATTCACCAGCGGACGAGCCGGAGAGACCCTAATGCTACCCTCAAGATTAAGCCATCAAACTTGACGGCAGGAAACTTACGATTTAATGATGAATTGATGGATAAAGATGGACAGATTCAAGAGTTTGTTCGGGATGATTATGATGATTTTGCCGATGGTTTTGGTGATGATTTTGATGTTCAATTAGCCACGAGATCATTTCCAGGAGGTAAAACTAACCAACGAGTGCGACGATTCCGACTGAATGCTGACATGCTGGGCACCAATGGGAAACATCAACCCATGGGGTATAACTTTAATGAGGGAGTCAAACAACGGCTTACACGAATCCCGCTGTTTTATCGACTGGATAGTGATCTGCACCCTCAGTTGAATCGACAAATGAGCCGCATGTCTCTTGAAGATTCCAAGAAACAACAAAAGCGTGAGATTTTGGCAAAGTACCGCGATGAAACCTCAAAGCCATCTCATGGACGCCGTTCGCATAACCGGATGCAAAACATCAGGGAAATCCCCGCCAATGTATCGGTTAATACCAGTATGCGATTAAATAAGGAAAAGGGCATCTGGGAAGGTAATGAAACTGATTTGGCCCGGTTTGATCGCCCTTTCCTCATTGGACCCAGTCAGACTAATGATTCACACCATCTGGTGGATCATATGGTTTATGACCCCAAGAATGGCAGGTGGATCAATACCAAGCCTGACGACGAAGAACTGATCTTTAACGATATCCCTGACCTCACTGACGAACGCCATTCGTTATGGCGTCCTGCTTCTTCCTATAAACTTGCGGCCCCTCCAAAAGCTGGATTTAGTCGCCAACCACTGTTACAACTGCCAATGAAACCAAGAGAAAGGAAAAAGGTATCATTACTGGCCACACTGGCACCAGTCAACGATGGTAATTCCGATTACCAAGTCAGTGATGATCTCGTGAAACGGTTCACCAAGGAACAAGCCAAAATTGAAAAGAAAGTAAACAACTGGTTTAATGTTGGAGAAGTTTATGATTTCCGCAAAATTAATGAAAAGGCCGCCACTTTTGATCGGAGTTATTATTGGGAAATCCGAAAGTTGGTATTGGACACGTGATCGCCAATTATGAATGCATCAGGCAGGCCTGATCTTGACCAAATGACAACCAAACACGACGCTGGCGTCTTTATAGATAGCATAGACAATCTCTAAAATTCTTACCATTCTCTACTTCGTTTATTCGTTATATCTATGAAGTCAAGGGTCTACTTGTTAGCAAAAGCAACCCCCTTTTCAATGTTACCAGTCAATTGACCAATGGCAACTTCAATCAACTTCTTTTCTTCGGCAGAAGCTTGGTTCAAAACGTCATACTTGACTTCTTCAATACCATTCTTACCCAAAACAACAGGCAACGAGAAAAAGTCCAAGTCCTTAACCAACTTCTTGGCTTCAGCAGCACCCTTGATGGACGAGTCCAAGTTCAAGAAAGTACATTCAGTGACCGATTCACCAGAAACCGCCTTGAGGATGGATTCAGCAAGTCTGTAACCGGCAAAAGCCATGGACAAAGTAGCAGAACCAGTACCAGCCTTAGCTTGCACAACTTCATCCCCACCAAATTGAACCCGGTTGATCAAAGCCTTCTTAGCATCGGCAGAAAGCTTTTCAAAGTCGGACTTGCTCGAGCCGAGAGAGTACAAAGGAACAATGGTTTCACCAGAGTGACCACCAATGACATTGACATTGTAGTCAGTGGGCTTGGTGTTGGCAGCTTGGGCCAAAAAGGTGTTGGCCCGGACAATGTCCAAGGTGGTGACACCAAACAATCTCTTGGGGTCGTACACCCCCTTCTTCTTGAGGGTTTCGGCAACAATGGGCACAGTGGAGTTGACGGGGTTGGAAATGATAAGCACAAACGCCTTGGGAGCATTTTCAGCAATACCTTCAGCCAACGATTGGACAATGCCAGCGTTAATGTTGAACAAGTCGTCTCTAGTCATACCAGGCTTTCTGGGGACACCAGCGGGGATGACAACGACATCAGATCCCTTCAAGGCCTTGGCAAGAGCAGTCTTGTCTTCTCTGTCAATGGGGACAAACGCTTCAGTGACCGAGTCAGTGTTAATGTGGGACAAGTCGGCGCCAACACCAGGGGCATTGACAACGTCAAACAACGCCAATTCAGTAACGTTCTTGTTGATCTTCAACAAAAGGGAAAGGGGTTGACCAATCCCACCAGCAGCACCGCAAACAGTAACCTTGACCATTGTGTATAGTTTGTTCTTGTGAAAAATTTGTGGGGGCCACCGTTCTTTATATAGTTTTTCGCCTCTGCATGTGGCTCCCCCTAATTCCCGGGCTCCCGAAAAACCCCGGGAGGTGATTGGTCGTTGATACTGAGGAGGAGGGTTCGGATGAGGTGATGGTACCCTGGGTGAAGGTAACCACTACAACAATGTTGTTGAGATCACCAGTGAGGTCAATTTAACCCAAACCACCGTGGTTAGCCTGGTACAATTTGCTTCCTCCGGCCACCCGAAATTGCCCGAACCTCCCTCAACCCCAGGTAACTCATGCGAAGTGTGGGGTGACGATTTCCGGGGCGCTACCATAAAGGTGGGAGTTTCGGCGCTACCCTAATATTATCGTTACAAAGTTGCAGGCACCACGAGGAAGTTACCACCACCAACCCCTGGGTGGTCAATTACACACAGTAAATGACATTCAATTGCTTAGACAACCAAATCAATTGCCACCCCTTGTTGGTGTTACCGATTTGCATTGTGTAATTGGTTAATTACATCCGATTTCAACCGCAAGAACCGCCACCAAATCGGAAATGGTGGACAATAGGACTGGGAGGGAATTGAGGGAATTTATATACTCAAAAAGGGGGGCGGGGTTGTTTATCAATCATCCTGCTCATCCATGACTCGGTGGCACCTTGTACCCGCTTCCGCACCACTATATAAAGGGCGGCACACAGAGCATTGCGTAATCTAATCTACCATGTCTTCTCATGGGCGTAAGCCTCTGACGGAGTCCACCTCCTCCTCCACCGGTGATCCCTATGAAGTAGCTGAAAAGTATTATGCACCGAAGAATCCAACCACCAACCTGGTCAAGGTCCGGTCGTTTCTGATGACGGAAATGAACCTGTACAACAAGAATGAGATGAATCCCTATCGGATCCAGGCCCCAGTGAGACACACTGATACAATTCTTGAACATGATATGGCTCTGCTGTCGGATGAGGATTTACGGGAGGCTCGTGAACAACTTGAAGGACTTTCGTTCCAATCAAGACGGCGGCCATCGATCATTGCTCTTCACCAGTTAAACCAAGAGCAGTTATCACCCCTTGAATCAAGCCCGGAGGATGGAAAACCAGTGGAAGTTGAACAATTGGATAACTCGAAGGTGTTTCGTCTCCGGAGAGCTCTGGTGGCTGAACAACGGTCCAAACCAAGAAAGTTTTATATTCCTGATATCGACGCCACCCTCAAGGAATTGCTTGAAAATGAAGATACCGATCATAACTTTCAAATTACCATTGAAGATACTGGACCCAAAGTATTACATTTGGGGACGTTGAACTCTAAGGGTTACCAAAAGACTCTGATTTATGGTACCTACATGTTGTCCAACCTCCTTCAAGAATTGACTATTGCCAAACGGTTTGGGCGCAAGGAAATGATACTTGATGAGGCGAGACTCAACGAAAATCCCGTGAAGCGATTGCAACGACTCATTCGTACTCAATTCTGGAGATCATTGACTCGGCAAATCACCAAGGATAACATTTTGGATATGGCCAAGGATACCAAGCTCTTGGATCATTATGTCGAGAATGGCGTTGAAAAGACTCGGCCCAGTTATCGCATCTACGTTCCCTATAACCGGGCCGACCAATATCAATACTTCGACCTGATTAAGAAGGAACACCCAGAGTGGCCATTAATTGTAGAGTACCTTCCCAAAGTGTTTGATGCCGAGTACATTAAACTGATCAATACCAAACCTGGTTTATTGGCATTGCTGATGTTCCCTGACCCTAAGGACCCAACTAACCTTGTGTCCCAACCATATGTGGTGCCTGGGGGTCGATTCAATGAATTATATGGGTGGGATTCCTACATGGAAACGTTGGGGCTTTTGACTGATGTCACTACTGATAATATGGAACATTTGCGATTGGCAAGAGGTATGGCAGAAAACTTTATCTATGAGATTTACCATTACGGTAAGATTCTCAATGCCAACCGGCTGTACTACTTGGGACGGTCTCAGCCACCGTTTTTGACCGACATGAGTCTTCGGATCTTCAACTTGACGATGGAAGTGGCCCCTGAACAATATGAAGATACCATGGATTTCCTTTACCGAGCATTACAAGCATCTATTAAGGAATACCACGAAGTTTGGGTATGTGAGCCTCGGTTGGATGTCGAACTGGGGCTTTCTTGTTACCATCCTCTGGGGATTGGTGTGCCTCCCGAAACTGAAGCCAACCATTTCGACTCGATCTTGGCACCATACTTGGAAAAGTATGGCCTTGATAGAGAGGCATTCATCATCAAGTATAATGATGGTGTCATTGTTGAACCTGACCTCGATGAATACTTTTTGCATGATCGGGCAGTAAGAGAACTGGGCCATGACACCCTGTACCGACTTGCGGGCAAGTGTGCCTATTTGGCAACCGTTGATCTCAATTCTCTCCTTTACAAATATGAAACTGACATTGCCTTTATCATTGCCAACTTTTTCAGTGATTGCAAGTACCAAGGGGAATTACAAACCGAACAAATGTGGCTTAAACGGTCTCAGATTCGTCGGGAACGCATCAACAAGTATTTGTGGAATGAAGAAGAACATATTTACTTTGACTACCATATCAAGGAGAAACGGCAGACTGGCTACGAACTGGCCACGACGTTTTGGCCATTATGGGCCCAAGTTGCTACTGATGATCAGGCCAAGAAGCTTGCCACCAAGTCACTTTTTAAACTTGAAGAGTATGGTGGATTGGCTGCGGGCACGTTACGGTCGAGAGGGGAGATCTCATTGGATCGACCCCTGCGTCAATGGGATTACCCTTATGGTTGGGCCCCTCAACAAATGTTGGCATGGATTGGCTTTAATAACTATGGCTATGAAGGGATTGCTCGTCGCTTGGCCTACAAGTGGTTATATATGATGACCAAGGCATTTGTCGATTACAATGGGGTGGTAGTGGAAAAGTATAATGTCATTGGTGCCTCGGCTCCTCACAAGGTTGATGCTGAATACGGTAATCAAGGGTTGGATTTTAAAGGGGTTGCTACTGAAGGGTTTGGTTGGGTTAATGCTCTGTACTTGTTTGGGTTGTCGTTGTTGAATCTACAAGCAGTGAGAGCATTGGGAACGTTGACCCCACCAGATGTGTTTTTGAGGAATTTGACTGACGAACAACGAAAGGCGTTTGAGTAGAGCATAGGTGGTAAGTAGAACTGCAGTGATAGTTTCAATTCAATTATGGTTAGATTGGGGTGGTGCACGTGACTTCAGCTGCGCGTCGCGTTGTTGATGTAGATGGTGGGGTTGAGGTGGGCAGAAACGTCCATTCCAGGATGAAGCCACTAACAAAAGAGTAAAAAGAATGCCTTCAGCCAGATTCGAACTGACGATCTCCTCATTACTAGTGAGGTGCCTTACCAACTTGGCCATAAAGGCTTATACGTTTTGATGAGTTATTTTGAGGTATGTGAAGAGAATGGGGAAAGTAATGATGTTAGAAAGGAGATAGGAGGTGATGTTTATCACGTAAGTACGATTATAGAGGTTAGTACTGATCAAGGACGTCTAATTCGTATCGATAGTATGATTAATATTCAGGGATTTGAGTTAGTTTTGCTCTCAACTGATGTATCTCTGGGTAGATCAAAGTTGGGAGTGAGAAATGGAAGGAATTGAAGAAATAAGGGTGTGAGTTGAACTATATTTCATGATTTTTAACACATTTCAGGTTGAATAACTCGAGGTTGAGCTACTCGAAGTTGCTCACCTTACTGAGGAAAACATCACTAACAGGGGACTAAAGTAGATTAGTGATATGGGTGTATTTATCAATAAAACATCATTTAAGTGGTGAATTTAGGGCAGGACTTGATTGCCCATTTTCAGGTTATTCTACTTTGCACCGTTTCTAAGTAAAACTTGATTAAAATTCTCCACATAGGACTTTAAAGTGTTTTTTTCAAGTTTTCAGCATCTTCCGATTTGATATTTTGATCCCACTCAATTACCAACTTGAATATAATTTCGATTATCCCCCAATGAGTAAAACCGAGTTCATAACTACCACTTCGTAGACTCCAAAATTGAACCAAACTAGTTCTCTGTTATCATTTACTTTAAAAGAATCATTCACTGTGTTTGATTCTCATCAACCTCTACATCTAAAAAAAATTAATATCTCAATTGAGATCATGACCACCTTCTTACTCTTTAGTTTGCTTTGCTTCCCGGATTTCTCCTTTTCTTCATCTCAAAACTATACAATTGAGGCTTTGTTAACTGTGGTAATTCACCGATTTAATCCCTCAAAATTCCTTTATCGCGTGCCAATTTTCTACAAGTAGTTTTCAAATTTCTTTTTTTTTGCACCTGTCATCAAGTCATCCTTTAGATAATAGAGTTACAAACGATTCCATTGAATTAAAAGACTGACCCAGGTTACAATTGATGAAAGAGATTTTATAGTACTCAATGTGGATGAAATTACCATGAATTCTCATCATTTTAGCAGATGTTTGCCAATTGTGACTAGATGGTCACAAAAATGGTAGAGGCAATGCTTAAAACCAAAAACATAGATATCGCTGTATTGGTCACTACCTCCCCAAGACTCAAGTTTAGTCATGGTAATTATCAATATTGCCCATTTTTTGGATCATTAGTTAATGATGAATGACAGTGCTACAAAAGACACTACAAAGTAAGGGAACCACTCAATTGCTCGAATTGATCAATTTCAGACATTGGTTTAGTAAATAAAACCATCAAACTATCAAACTATTCAACTTCAATTTGTATCCTGTCTTCATTAAATTTCTTTTTTTTATTCTATGGAAGCCCATGTACCGGTTGCCTATCTATGGCACCCTCGGATGACTATATACACACCAAACATTTTACAGATGGTCTCGGAAAACTTCGTGTGAGTATAAAGGCAATTCCACCGCCGCCACCAGGGATCAAAAAATGAAGTTTTTTGAATCAGATCATTATTTTGATTATCCTTGGGATCAAGTGACAGCAGCCAACTGGAGAAAGTACCCAAATGAACTCCTGACCCATGTGGTACTGGTGGATATCCTTAGTCGGACGTTAAACCCGGAAACCCAGGTCTTACGTACTGAACGGTTAATTGGTTGTAAACAAGGTGTACCTCGATGGTTACTGATGATCATTGGTGGCCAGGACAAGTCATATGTGCGAGAAATCCTGGAGGTGGACTTGAAAAATAAAACGTTGGTGATGAAACTGAGTAATATCACCATGAACCACATGTTATTGGTGAACGAAACGGTGATTTATCGCCCAGATCCCAACTTTCCTGAGGGCCGGACCCTTTTCCAACAACATGCTGAAATTACTGCCTATGCGCAAATTCAAAGATTATGTGACAAGGTGGAAGGATGGGCGGTGGAAAGATTTGGCCAAAACGCCCAAACCGGCAAATTAGCATTTGAAGGGGTTTGTGATCGATTATGTGAAAAATGGCACGAACTGGAAAAATTGGTGGGGGAAGTGGCCGATGATGTATCCAATGTCGCTGGTGGCATTGTATCGCAAGTACGGGGGTTGGGATGGTTCAGTAAAGGTGTTTAGATTAGCATGTACATAGTTAACGAATGGTTATGAATATTACCTAATAGTAATGTCTCATTTCTCATTATGTATCTCTAATTAAATCTACGGTTAGCTAACAAAGACGGTTACACTTCCACCTTACTGCTTCGAGCCAGATTTTGTCCCAGCCCTCCTCGGAACGGTTTGATAATTCTTAAATTAAGTCCCAATTTCAGGTTTTGGTCTTCTTCACCAAACATCCCCAGGGTATCACTCGAATCCAAATCTGTTCCCAGAGCAATCAACTTCAGACGACGACGCAGTTCGGCCAAGAATTCCCCAATGGAAATAAAGTCTTGGTTAAATCTCGTCTTGATGGGAGCAACCACATCATCAGCCAGGGCCACCTTTTGCGTAGTAGCAAACAGATTCACCAGCACCATCAGTGCGGGTACGGTGTCAATACTGCGATGAGTGTTGCCCAGGTGTAACAGTCCCAGAGTGGTGACAGTGTTATGGGTATCAGTCTTTTGTAATTCCAGGAATTCTCCATTTAAAGTATCGGTCATCGTCAGCACCGCTGCCAGCAGCGCTGCCGAATGCCGTCTCATGATGGAGATTTCTTCCTCCTTTTGCTTATTCAAGATTTCCAACTTCAGTTGGATATCTCCCAACTTGTTCTTAAACCCAAGAGTTTCCTTCAGAATTAATAATTGTTGTTCCTTCAACGATGACTTGAGTTTATTAATCTTGACATCTCTCAGTTCAATAATCTTTTCTGAAATGAGGAGATGTTTGCGGAGGTTAACATTAACCAATTCCACCTCGGTGAGTTTTTCACTCAATTTGGTTAACTGCAGTTCCAAATGGAATAATTTTGAATCCTCCAGATGAGAATTGCGTAACCGGTCCATTTTGAAATTGAGTAACATATCTTCCAATTCACCAATCTTCTTGTCTCTGCGTTCAATTTCTTCAGGTACCTTGGAAGAAATCAGACTCAGCAGTAATCGCAGCCCTGCTGCCAGAGTGGGTACGGGTAACCGCAGTTGGAACTCTCTCAGAGGTGAATAAATCATCAGTAACAGCAGACCGGGGATCAGCAGGTTTTGGTGGGAATGCAAATGTAAATGTTGATTTTGGTTCAAACTAAGACTCAGTCGAACCAGCGGGGGTACCAGTGTCGGTTGGGGTTGTCCTCCCAGTCGCCACAGCGTCAACTCTTGCTCCAATTGTTTAATGTACTGTTGGTGTTGTTGATTAAGTTTTTCCATTTGCAGGAGTCGTTGCTTTAAATTGGCTGCCAGTACTTCGGTGTTAACATGAGCCGAATTTTTAATATTCTTGGCTCGAGTACCAAATCGAAGCGTCAGGAGGGTTTCCATTTCATTAAGGGACAGTGGCGAACAATTGATGATTAATGATGTTCTTGAATTGCCTCCCAATGACTCTTGAAGGATCCGGGTCAATTTGGAGTCACGGTAGGGAATATGACTCAGTTTCCCATCAGTCAAGGCATTAATAACATTGCCTAGGGCAGAAAGCGACAGATTGATCTTTTTGGCCTCTTCGAACGTTTGTCCCACTGCACCAGTGCGGTCAACTTTTTCTGACCCAGCCAAATCGACCAAAAAGAGTTGAGACCGTTTGATGATATCAGTCAGCACATGTTTTTGGGTAAGTTTAATCTGAAAGATCGCGTGAGATCTGGACAGTTCATTATTCATCAACGTTTGTCCGTTTGTTCGATTCTTAAGACCCTTTTGAAGAACAGTGAGCATTTCTTGAGAGCTCAGCACAAACGCTTGACTCAATCCCTTGACATAAATACCATTGGTTTTATCCTGATGGATGGTAAATTTCAGTTTGGGCAGTTCGATAGCATCTCCCCCGGGGATACCTGACACAGAGGGTGCTGGTCCCAGTGCCACCGAAATCGTCAGTCCATGACGTCTCAACAGTCCAGCCCGATTAGGATCACCTCCTTCCAAAAGATCTCGAATTTGTTCCATGTAAATCTCATAATATGATACGCCAACGGTATATTCGATATCCAGCAGACCATGACCAATATGCTCAAAGATATCTTGCAGAATCCGAGGGATGATCCCCCTTTCTTCATCATCATAAAGTGATGAACCCATCATGGTATATGATTTCCCCAGTCCAGTTTGTCCATAAGCCAATACCGTGCCATTATAACCATTCATCAAATCATCAACCGTCTGCAGAATCAGAAACTGATAAATATCAATTTGCAGAGTTTCTGGAGTAAACACTCGATCAAATACGAAATGGTTGGTAAAATCACGTCCCTGTAACGTACAGGTGGTAAAATTAGGGTATTCAGCAATCACTCTTCCCCCCTTTTCCCGTTCCATGTCCAAACTAGGACGAAACCGACAAATGACTTTAATGGTATTGCCGTTGTTATTATTATTGCCACCAGTAGCCCCTTCCCGAAACCCTGGTCCCCCGGCCAGCAGGAGACGATCCAGCAATGCTGGCGAAAGGTAGTTGAACGGCAGGGTAAGTTGGGTGCTCAGGGTCAGCGAGATGTCGTCGTAGCTCTCGTCACTCATTGGAGGTGCCGTGGTTGTTTCCCAGTGGTATTGTCCCTGACCAATTCCTCACTCGTGCTGGGGGTAGGTATAACTTTTTAAGAACCACTGGCGTTTTTCTTAAGAGTTGTGCAGGACGCACCACCCCAATGCGGAATGGACTACCCCCGCGACGACGATTTAGTTTAGGAAAAAATATTAGATAGAAAGAGTAACCGCAGGTACTGTATTGGGCGATGGGTTAGCAAAACTGGTAGTTAGTACCACCACATTATGTGTAGTCAAACTAAGGATTAACGGTCAACCACTACCCCAAGGATAATCTTGATCGCTGGATGTTTGAGTCGACCGGTGCCTGTGTCGCCAGCCGCCCGAGCGCCTCGTGCAAATCATCCTGTGCAAGCGAACCCATGAAGAAGTGGTTAAATACCGCCAATAGTAGCCTTGAGGTTAGCGTGATGGAGACACGCCACTATTTACCGGGGCCACCCCTTCACCATCGCGTCCTAACCGAGTTGGACGAGTTGGGGGCAAGGCGAGGGCGGTTGTAATGGCACCACCATGGTATAATGGCGCCCCTAATGGCGCCCCGTGCCATCAAGGGGGGGACGGGGACAGGCGCAGCGCCAATGTTCATTTGTCGGCCCCTCGTTCTAGTACGGTGACATCATTACCACCCTCCTCTCGATTGGTATCCAATGCAAGATTTAACCTTTTCCTCATCGTGCCGGAGCTGGCAACATCATCGTCTAGTGACGCGTCATTTGTGGTGAGGATAAACAATGAGAATGTGCCAACTGAAGGAATTGCCGGGGTTTAGTGAGGGTAGATCAGGATACGATGAGGATTGGGCGGGACCCCACGATTAAGGTTGAGAGAAGTCGTTATATATCATCCCCTGTCGGGGTCAATCCTCGTGTTTGTCGGCTCATGCCATCGTTGCCGGTGATTCCGAGGTGGTTTCAGTGGTGATGATTGAGTGATCGATGGGTTGTTTGCTATCTAGCATAAACGAAACGTTAATCTGTGATGGTGGAATGGATCCTCGGCAGGATGTGTGCAGGAGTTGACGATGGTCCCAAGCGGCTAAAATTGTCAACAATAGAGGGTATGGGGTTGAGGCAAGTGATATTGCCAGGGGAGAAATAATTCCCCGGCTGGCGCCAGGGATTGGCGCCAGGGGTTACTGTGGCACCAACCGTCGCGGTGCCTGCGCCATGTTCCTCCACGACACTACTGCAACTAGGGGTGCGTCGATACCATGGTGCTATTTTTTACCAATAGGAAAATATGCCACCATCCTGTGGTCGTACTCGCTTAATCGGTGGTGGTAACAGTGCTCTTGTGATTGACTCTCACCCGAGGTCCACGTGGACTCACTCGCAATATCTCAACTACCATGATTCCACCAGTATTTGGCCACCGAGGGTTCAAGGCCCGTTTCCCCGAAAATACCCTTAGTGGGTTTGGTCAATGTTTTGCTACTGGTGCCAAAGGTATCGAAACTGATGTGTGGTTGACCAAAGATGGGGTGGCGATTGTATCCCATGATCCCAACACTAAACGTGTGTTTTGCCATAAAGATGGTTCTGAAGCCGATTATGATATTTTGGCCACGGATTACTCTGAATTAAAGCCATTAGTGGATATTCATCTGCACGAACCGTTGTTTCTGTTTAAACAGTTGTTACAATGGTTTGTCACCAGTCAAACCCCAGATCACCACCAAAAGATCATGTTGGATATTAAAATTGCCAATCCTCCCAAGATTTTGGACATTTTATTTGAAAACATGTACCTGGTTAAATCTGATTGGGAATGGTGGTCTCAACATGTTCAATTGGGGGTGTGGCATCTTGATTTCCTCAAGTATTTAAACCAAGCATCTTATTTTCAAGATATTCCCAAACAATTGACATGGGAGGTGATTCATATATCCTTTTCGTGGACACTGCTGGTGCCATTAGTTGAGTATAATTCATGGTTGAAACAAAATGCTCAGGACCGCCGCACGTTCCCCTTGACCACAGTACTGTTGATTTATTTATCAACGTGGTCATCACTGTTTCTCAAGTATTTTATGCCCATGATTAAGGCCAATAACTTACAATTGTTCTCCTGGACAATTAATTACCCTGCTCAAGTTGATTATCTTCGGACGATTCTGAATGCGGCGGGGGTCGATTGGGGGATTATTACTGATTCTCCTGACAAGGGACAAGCATGGGTTCAATCTGGTAAAAGTTCAAATGGAGGCAAACTCAATTGGACCCAGAAATTATTGGCTTTTGGATTTGATTATGCTTTTCAAAAGCCGGTGGTAGTGGATCAAGCTCAATTTGGGATTGAGGTTGATCCTCAGCGAGGCCAAGCGTTGAAACGGTCAAAAATTGGTTTGTACATTTTTGGTTGGTTACAGCAAAAGGGGTGGTGCTAGGTAGGTGAGGCGCCAATATTGTTAGTTTGGGGGTATTGAGTTTTATATGAAATAGAATATGAAGTGAACTGGTGACGGTAGAGTAGCGGTGATGGTAGTGATGGTAGTATTGATAGCTTATTTCTGTTGGTACCAATGGTAGATTATTGGGCTTATTGGTGGTTGGTATTGGTCATTCATCGGTAGTTAATTGGACTTTAATTGATGATGTTTTTCCTCAATAATTGCCATTTGTAAAGATTTATTTATTCCAATAAACAAATCGTATTTATAACTATTTATTTTTGAACTGGCGATAAATGATCATAATCGTTAAACTGGTTATTTGTCACTTCCTCTACTCGCTGGTTATTAATGATTTAATGTTTGTGTGTACTCCAACCATCTAAACATCCTTTAAAAGTCTCCAAGGATCAACAAAATACCAAACTTCTACCCTAAATACCTTCCATTTACCTTCCATTTACCTTCTACTTACCTTCTCTTAGCTTCTCTACCTTATAAGTAGTTGTGGTCCCATTCTGGCTTCTGTCTCATCCGCACCTTAGCAACGCGTCCTCCATCTTTCCACGCGTAATGGACGTTACCAACACCAGAATTGACGCTTCTCTCGTGAGCGAAAACCAAGGCAAGCTTGTGAGAATTGTGGGTAAATGCCAACTGTATGATGTTCTGCTGTTAAAGGGGGTCATCTCCGCCAATGGCGACGTACCAGTGCTTGGAGCCGATGGGGTCGATGAGCCATTAATTCCAGGTAAAATCTATGAATTAATGGGTAAAGTGGCATCAGATGGTCGTACCATTAATATTTATACCATGGTCACTCTTGGTGACGACACCAACGTTGAAACGGCGGCGAGATTGGCCCGGTTATCACAAAAAGTACCCATAATCTTTCACGGGTAATAATAATGAATCAAGTTAGTAATGAACAAAGTTAGTATTGAAAAAATTAATAATGAACAATGTTAGTATTGAATGTAGTTGAGATCACTTCACTTAAAAACGACATCCTCCTTGGTTATATGTGCCCCACATCATATCGCACCATCATCGTTCATCATGCTACTGAACCTACTATCAGAACTAGGACCTTCCCCTCTGGCTGATACCATTACCCGGGTGCTTAATGTTGATGCCAATGTTAATGGATATGTGGTATCCATCTATAATGATCCCCGGGACTTTGCTACCCTTAAACAAGAAGTTGAACGCATTACATTCTTTGATGACTCGTGGCTAGCATTTAATGAGGTGGTGTTGTCATTTGTACGATTGTGTAACCAAATCAATCCCAATTCAGTGGTGGAACTGTTTGACTTGTATACCCTGTTTCTTTCCGATGTTAGTGTGGCATTTAATAATAACCATCATGGCGGTCTAATTGCCAAACTCATGGAACAAACGGTATCGTTGGTGGTGCCTATGGCTCGAAATCTTGATTTCCAACTTCGAAGCCTCGAGGCCGATGCTCCCAACTTGAGGCTTACCTTTTTAGCATCGATCTTATTACGGATATTTAACAATATCCGGTCACAAATCGCCGATACCTCACAAAAGAGTAAACAACTGGTATTGCTCTTTGTTAGTAACAAATTGTGCTACATTTATTTCCAGTTGGATAACCCATTATTGTGTCGGAACGTATTTTCCAACCTTAATAACGCCCAAGTATCGTTTAAACAATTTTCTTCCAAGGACCAACTCCAGTACAGGTTCAATTTGGCTCGGTTTTACTTGTTGAAACATTTATTAGTGGATGCGTTTCGTCATTTTGAATGGTGTTTACAGTGGTGTTTGCCTCAACATCGACCTCGAGTGTTAAAGTATTTAATTCCCGTGGCCTTGGTGACGGGGAGAAGACCAAATTTCCCCTTGGTGGAACAAATTGCTGGTCATTTGCCATGGTTGAGTTGTTATCAACAATTAACCATGGCTGTTAATCAGGGTAACCATCATCAATTCATTACTGTTTTAAACCAACACGAGACCTACTTTAAACTGGTGGGGGTAGATTTATTGCTTCGATCAAAATTAGAAATCATTGTTCTTCGTAATTTGGTCAAGCAAACATGGAAGATCTTGGGCCAGCCATCAGCCATGAGTTATGATACCATTGCTACGGCGATTTCGGTTCTGAAACGATTAGATGGTGGTAATATTGACGATGAATTGGTGGAAAATGTAATTGTATCGCTCGTGGATGAAAAGTTGTGGCGAGCCAAATTGATTGCAAAACAAAGATCGGCAGTGATGCCCAAGGATAAGGTGTTTGTACCGATTAATTCAGTTTATGATACGGGGTTTACTCAAATGGTTCAACAAGATAAATGGATGGAAAAATGATGAAGGCTTGGCAATAATGTAATAGAAATGATTAATATTAATGAGTAAAAGAATGGCAGTTGGTAATGAAAGAACCAGTGTATGAAATCAGTACCAGAGATAGTTAGTAGGAGGTTTTACAGCTTGTTAAGTTTTTGCAATGTCTTGAGTACGGTTGGATGCTTGTTGACAATGTTAGAACACTGTCATGGAGGTCAACTGATGAATTGGGATTGAGTCCATTGTCAAACATCGTCGACTGTAGAGTTCATTACCAAACAAAATATCGAAAACACTAGATTTCTGTCAATTACATGGATTGAATAACTATTATCAATCATTCAATTTCAGTTAAAAGAGTTGTTGCCAATGCTTCGAGCAAACCCAGCTTCGGACTAACACCATGAAAGGGGTGACTGCAAGGACTTAAACTCAATAATTGAAGCCAATCAATGGGTGATTCTTAGGGTGACTAACTAGAAAAGTCGCTAAGGTATCATAAAACAAGTCAATTAAAAAAATTAACACCTTTTCATTTCCATGACATCAACCATAATAATGTAGAGGAAAAGAATAATCCAATAGATAGGCCTAAAAGCCATTCGTGCCCACACTTAACATCATCCCAACTCCCCAAATGTCTCGGTGTTTCTAGTTTTTCCGAATCGGTGATTAAGTTTACACTATGTAATCCAAACGTCCCCAAAAAATTTGTGACCGGTCACCACGATGAATAAATTCTCGAAACCATCCCAACACCACACGACACCCCAACACCACACGACAACCCACCACCACACGACACCTCACCACCACCATCATCTCAGCAACCAAGGCTTATCTACTACGCTACCATAATTACTTTTTCTTTTAATATAATCTCTTATCGCTCGATCTGCACCGAGTCACATAATAATTTCGCATTATTAGCAATCACCAAAGGCGACCAAACCCCGTGGTGAATCCAACTATTATCCGACCAAACTACAATTTCTAAACAACTCTCCCTTCTATTCTATCCCCTCACTTAGCTTGGTTGTCTTACCAAAACAACCCACTCTTTTCCTTCCTCGCCTTTGCACGTGCAATGACTCAAATACCATCCTGCATCATTGCTATTTTATGGAGTGAAAAATCCAGATCCATCACCACGTTACCATCAAATGAGCTCCCCTCAACAAATTGCCAACACCTTCCAAAGGGCAATGTCAATCTCTGAATCGCCCAATGCGGTGCTGACCCTGCCCACCCAACTGTTTTTGGCTCAACACTATGCCCAAAAGCCCACCAAGACTCTTAAGCCGTTCCTGACGGGCGACATTAAAATCTTGTTATTGGAAAACGTCAACCAAACGGCAATTAACATTTTCCAAAACCAAGGGTACCAGGTGGAATTCTACAAGACGTCGTTGCCTGAAGATGAGTTGATCGAAAAGATCAAGGATGTCCATGCCATTGGTATCAGACTGAAGACCAAGTTGACGGAAAAGATCTTGAGCCATGCCAAAAACTTGGTGGTAATTGGTTGTTTCTGTATTGGTACTAACCAAGTTGATTTGGAATACGCCGCCAAGCTGGGGGTATGTGTGTTTAACTCTCCCTTTTCTAACTCTCGGTCGGTGGCCGAATTGGTGATTGCTGAAATTATCACTTTGGCCCGTCAAATCGGTGATAGACTGATTGAAATGCATACTGGTACTTGGAACAAGGTTCTGGCCAAGTGCTGGGAAATCCGGGGTAAGACGTTGGGGATCATTGGTTATGGCCATATTGGTTCGCAATTGTCAGTTCTCGCTGAAGCCATGGGGATGAATGTGATCTATTACGATGTCATGATGATTATGGCTCTTGGTAACTCCAAGCAAGTTGATTCGTTGGATGAATTGTTGAATAGAGCTGACTTTGTCACCTTGCACGTGCCTGAAACTTCTGACACCAAGAACTTGCTTAGTGCTCCTCAATTTGCCGCCATGAAGGATGGTGCCTACGTGATCAATGCTTCTAGAGGTACTGTGGTGGATATTGCTGCTTTAGTTGAAGCGATGAAGGCGGGTAAGATTGCCGGGGCTGCATTGGACGTTTACCCCAATGAACCCGCCAAGAATGGCGCCGACTTGTTTGTCGATGAAATGAACTCGTGGGCTCTGGAATTGTGTTCATTGAGAAATGTCATTTTGACTCCTCACATTGGTGGGTCCACTGAAGAGGCCCAACTGGCCATTGGCATTGAAGTGGGTAACGCCGTCACCAAGTATATCAACGAAGGGTCGCTGAATGGTGCCGTCAACTTCCCCGAAGTGTCATTACGGGCATTGGACTTGGACCAAAAGAACACCGTCAGAGTGTTGTACATTCATCAAAACGTCCCCGGGGTGTTGAAGACGGTCAACAACATTTTGTCCAACCACAATATCGAAAAGCAATTCTCTGATTCCAGAGGTGACGTTGCCTATTTGATGGCAGATATTCTGGATGTCGATCTGGCCGATATCAAGTCGTTGTATGAACAATTAGAGCAAACTCCCTACAGAATTGCCACCAGACTCTTGTACTAGCTGGTTACCTCGTCCCCCTCCCATAATAATAAATAAATAAACCTTTACGAATAAAAATTGGCAAATGTATTAAAAAGATGTATAAGTCAAAGATGTATAAATCAAACGGCACGGGAATGGCCCCGGTTTTAGATTGGCCAGTTAATGATGCCCGCATCACTTACAACCATCCACAAGCTGGTTCTTGGGGAAAGAATATCCTGCCTTTTCAAATGACGTCAAATTGACATTATTGTAAATCCTCTCGTGCTTTTTGATATAGGCCTGGGTTGGGTAACCAGGGGGGTCACATCCAACGTTAATCTGGTCCTTAGGTTGATATACCCGGATAAAGTCGACGCTCATGGTGACGGGGAATTGAAGAGAATTCCAGTCAATATAGGCCCAGTTATTCGACATGCCCAAATTGACAATAATCGACATGGGTTCCTTCAGGATTCGCCGCCAACCAATATTACCATTGGGATGGAGAGCTTTGGCGTGAAGGGTGAACGTGGGGTCATCACCAACAAACCATTGACAGTAACCATTCGTATTATCATTCAAGTATTCAAAACCAAACCTCTGGTAATTGTGTTCGACATCGCCAAACTCGTACCACAGGGTGTTCAAGGTGGTAATCCCCGACACAGCCTGTTGAAATGGACCCCCAGCATAGGAATTCATCGTGGTGAGAGTGTTATTGTGAATTTCCACAAAGTCATAATCAGGCATATACCAGATATCAAACGGCGCCAATTGCAACGATTGCGATGCTACCCCCACCTTAAGGGTAGTATCAGCTTCAGCTTCAATGGCATCAATTTCAGGAGCGCCCCGGCCCACCCCAGGGTTAGGGTGGTCTTCCCCCTTACAAGTACAGGCATTAAGCCGCTGGCCCGGTAAATAAGAAATACCATCAGGAGACAGCTGGTTATAGGTAATACCCACATCACATGAATCATAAGAGTAAGGCCATACCCCTTCGGTGGTGGCCATATACCCAGGACGGCCAAGATTACCCATGGTCCACAACCCTGGCCACAAGCCAGTAACGTTACCATAATTGGGTAATCGTACCGAAAAGTCAATCCGGCCCTGAGTAAAGCAAAACTTGTTCCAAGTATGAAGCATTCCCAGTCGATAAAACATATTATGATTCTTAAAAGCATCCATGCGAAGGTTAACGGTGCCCTTGGCAGTAGTGACGGCATCAGGGTCATACCATTCCAAGTCCTTGGTGGCATCATAATGGAAATCGGGAGCGTAAAAGAATTGGTCATCGCCGGGGTAAAACGTTCTACCCTCGGCATTAAATTCATCGGAAAATACCAATTGCCAATCGGAGCCATCGCGGGCCTTGATGGAAAGAGCCAGTTGGGGGGTATCGGGATCGACCAATGATGATCGAATCGCCCCCATCATGGGGTACTTGTAAGTGGTAAGCATGGTATACGTCTCCGGCACCGACTTGTGAGGCCCCACCTGAGAATAAGTAAATGAAGGAATAAGAACAAATACCCCAACCGCTGCCCCGATCAAAATGACAAATCCTAGCAACCCCCCTGCTGACCTCCAGTCCATATTTTTAAAATCCCAATAAAATCGATTCTTTTCATATTCAACATCTTTAATAGGGTCAGGATTATGAAGGTAATCATCTGGTTCCTTTTCATTAATATCAAGAGGGAAATGGGAAGCTGGGTAACCTCCAAATGGGGAAAAATCACCAATACCCACGTTGCCATACCGGTAACCCAGGTAAGAATCTCCGAGGGTCTTTTCATTTAATTCCGTGGCCAGCAGTTCGGGGTAACGGTCATAATTTTTGGGTAACATCGACGATGAGTTATTGGCCAGGGCAGCATATGATGAATTGGCCAATAACCCTGCCAGCAGCAGCCCCGGGGTGTGCAGCCTCAGGGTATCATTCAGTGGCAGTTCGAGATAATGAGACAGGGCCGCCCGCAGGGCCTGGTACAGCTCATGAAGAGGATCACTCAGTGATGAACCATCCAGATCGTCAAGGTTCTTGGTCAAGTCACGAACCATGGTTGGTCAATAAAAATGTAAACTGTGGCTAGTTAACGACACAAATCGACGATAAACAACGGGAGATAATCAAAAAATAAATACGGCAGGTAAACAACCACCACACTCTAACAAATATTTCAACCCTTGACGATAACTAACCAACTACTCGTTTGGCAGTGGGCAGTAAACGGTTGCTTTTTTGCTGGTTGGTTCGCGGGCTTTTTTTACCAAGCTCTGGTTAAGAGCACCAAAGGGGGTGGGTCGGAGGCACTCTAGGATTACCAGTCGCAAAGCGGTATTTTATGCACGGTTACAGCGGAAGAGGTTAGGTATTTAGCAAATAAAAGGGGTGGGCAAAGTCTACATGTTGGTACTACTGTGGTTTACCCTCAAATTATTGACGAGATTGGCCAATCGCTGCTACGGACTCCTGTGGTAATCCCTGACTGCGTGTGGAATTTTCGGCGCCCTGCAGGACAGTGCCTTTCCGATAAACTCGAGGGCGGATAGAACGGTGGAGTAGACCAACCGTATTATTGCTAGGCTTGGCCAGTTACTGGCGATGGTCCAGGGGGGCCTCACTGTGACCCACCATCAACTTAACCAACATATGCAGGGTTCTCATATGTACGCAGGGGTAGCAGTAGGAACAGCGGTGACGAATGGATTAGTAGAGGCGGTGGTGAGACGGGGGAGTGATGGCACTAGCGAGTAGGTGCCATCGCAAGCCGTTCCCAACCAACACCGCCCCCGGGGGTACCGGGGCCTAACTTCCGAAGCCACATTCACAAAGATACCATTACATTGCTTCACTGGCATATAGTAGCAGTAGCAAGGGACAACGTGTGTAAATATAGATGCCAGCCCTGACAGGGAGTCACAGTGCGACGTAAAAATAGCCCGGCTGCAAAGGGGGAGAGGCTGTGAGGAAGGGGGTGGGGGATGAATTAGAAGTTTATGTATTGGAGGGTGTAAATGTAGTGGAAGCTAAAGTGATTAGTGTTGGAGGTAGAAGTCTGGTGGTGTCAGTTGAAGGGGGCGACGGAAGAACGGTAGTAGATCAAGATCTAGGTCTATGGGTTTAAAAATTAAGTTTGAGGGATAGACACTGAAGACACTAAGCTGATGAGGTTGTCATGGGGAAGAGGATATAAGTTGAGTTAACGTGGTGGTGGCATGTACAGGTTTGAAATGGAGGAAAGTTATGGTAGGGTTTCCAAGTCAGATCGTAGTGGAAGGTATTGGATAATATAATGGAGGATGAGATGGAGGAGATCGCAAATTAAAATCGGCGAATCAGCAGGTGATGAAGTAATCTTAACAAGACGGTTCCCAAAAGTGTAAGGAGCTCAACAAATTTGATAGTAGCAGCCACCCACGGGATGGATAATATCAAATGTCACTGATTTCGAAAACTTGAATAATGTCAATAAACTTCACAAACTTGAAAAATCAACAAAGAATACCTTTTCAATACCTCGACCCCTAATCCACAATTTACTTCTCAACATCCATTTCAAAGTTCTCCGTCTCACACAAATAAAACTTCATTCTCTATTCCCAGTTTCGATGTCTTTTCTCAAAATATCCAAATACAAAGTGATTACTGTCTAAACAACCCTGAACCAAACTATAACCAAGAAGTGGAACTTATTAAATTCACCAATATTACATCGCCTACAACTCATCTTTTCATAAAAACATGATCGGAACCATTAAAACTGCAAAAAGTACTTGAACCAAGTCATCTCAATATTTGGGCCAAACAAAACGAAATCACCTTTACCCAATTTACTAATATAAATTTAACATCAATAATTACCAATAACAGGATACCATCGCCCTTGGCCACTCCTCCCATAACCCCTGTCCAAGTTACCGCGCGGCCATCGCAGATCAACTTGACTATCAGCCATCACCGTCACTTCAACCCACCACTACCACATCCCCACCACCACACCATACCAACACCATGTCTAATCGATTGGATTCGCTAAAAAAGCCCACCCTTAAATTCAAACCCAAGACCGGGGTTAAGAGAAAAACCGAAATGGAACGGGCCAAGGATGCCCCCACCGTTGCCGCTCCCACCAAACCGACTCGAGGGGGGTTTCTGGGACGGGGACGGGGACGGGGAGGTGCCCGTGGGGGGCGTAATCGTTATGAAGGTACCCATGTGGTGTCACTGGGTCCACTTCTGGCGGGGCTGGTCTCATTGGGGGGGCCACTGTTTGGGCTAGTGTCCCAAGATACTTATAGTGGAGTTGAACAAGAACAGCCGGAGTTTTTAAAGGAAGAAGGCCTCAATGAGATTGACATGACCAAGGATTCATTCAATGAACCATTGTTCCCAGTGAGAGCTCGTCGAGATGAAGGGGACCGGCTGGCTACCGCAACTCGAGAAGGCACTGTTGACGTAGAATCCCGGACCACCACCAAACTGCCATCACCTGTCAAGAGTGAAACTCCAGGGCTAGAGGCCATTCAAGAAAAGAAGAAGGAATTGGAGGTGAAGATTGCCCTGGAAACCACCGATGGATTGACCACCGATGAACAACTGAAATTAATCACTGATCACCAAGAGATATTAGATATCATGGCGACTGATGGCGGCAAACCATTCACTCTTCAATTACCCGCTCTTCCTAAGTATCAACTGGCAGATAATGGTGGGCAAATTGGGGAGATTAGATTGCACCAGCTGGGTAAGATTACCATGTGTTTGGGCAATGATATTGTTGTTGATTTAACCAAGGGTAGTGATGTTGACTTTTTGCAACAATTGACCAAACTTGATATTAACAAAGTGGTGGATGAAGAGGTGGATATGGTTGATACTTATGGGCGACCTGTTCGGGGCAAATTGATTCAAATGGGAGATGTTGGTAGTAAAATTGTGGGTACTCCTCAATTCTAGCCCTAGATACAACTGATGAATGAATGTCCGCCTCAGGATTGGTATGGCAAAATATAGATTAATGATTTAAAAGATGAAGTATCAAGAAAAAAATGTAGAAAGGGCAAGTAAAAGAGCAAGTAAGACAGGGAAATTACTCATCAACCAGGAGATAATCTAGAATAATTGTTTTTGAATGCCCAATGTTATTGCCATTGGCCCCACCCTGTGGACTCCCTCTACCTATACAACCCTAACTAATGTACTACTAATGTAGGGCGCATGCCTGCACGTAAACACAAGTAGCCCGCACACGACCTCATCGGGTGCTCACTATAAATATCCCCCAAGTCGCGCTCAATTCAATTCTTTACCACACCACAATCAAACGGTGGCGAGAGTAAAATTTATATTTTGGTTTCGTCGCCTTTTGAAGGTGTGGGCAAAGAATATGATGAAACTAAGTTTCTTCTTTCCCAGTCCGATACGACTATGACGACAGGGTTGAAAACTGTGGGGGTGGTTTACGCCTGGACCTATCTACGGATGAGTTTGGGTCACCTTTGCTTATACTTGCCAGTATTTACGTTTCTGATTCACATTGCCGTTGCCAAGGGATCCAAACGGCCAATTGGTTATTTTGATGCCTTGGCCATGGCAATAACAACGTTTTGATTTACCTATGATGAAAGATTCCATTTTCATTCGCAGTTTCCTCGGTAGCCCACATCGAACCCATCGTCGTGGTGCCAGTGACCGCTTATAGACCTTCCATGGATGTCTGAGGTATTGAAAACGTATCGTAGAGTTGTAAATGCTGAGAGGGTAGTCTTTTGGATTGATAGGATAAGTTTCACATTGCCGAGCCTTTTATTCGGTGCTAAGTTGCTTATTACTCTAATAAGCACGGCTGATGTTTTAACACCAACTAGTTGACCCCATTCTAAGTTGCATCTGCCAGATTTCAGTAAATCTACTCTAATCAGGGTTGAACGTTTATATTATCCTGTGATGGTCTTGTATCTAGTATGTCTTTTACCTTTGCAGGTTGTCTATGGGTGTAGCCGCTGAGGTTCAGTTAATGCCCCTCGCAACAATTTCAAATCCTCATTCAACTCCTCCGTCTTTAATCCTTGAACCCCCGGGAATTGCTTGTTTCCTCTAGTGTTTGGCTTGGGATTCAGTTGCTTCGACAAATTTAATGATGGCATATCACCATTTTGCATAATCATGATATTCAAGGCGTCATAATCCTTATCACTTAAGTTCAGATCGGTGGTTCCTCCCAGACCATTAAACAAAGTGGAATGATTCAATCCCAGACTCAGATGAGCTCCCGTTGACAGTTCGTCGGCCAGCGAGTACCGAGTGGGATAATGGCGCCGGCGTTTCAGCGCCAGAATGTAGCCATTGCCGGCGGGCAGGGCGTGGCCATTGGCTGCCAGGGTGGGACCATCGCTGAAATCATCTGCTTCTCCGGTAGTGAACCTCATTTCCCGTTTGCGTAGCGATCGTCCCGAATGATTCAATTGGGTGGCCACCGCTGCCAGTAATGCTGACAGACCATGATCACCTCCCCACGAATTGGCATTGACCAAATTTAGTAGCAATTTGTCTTCCTTCAACTGCTTTATTTGGTTCTGTAACTTATCGTATAACTTTTCCTTTATCAACTTGATCATTTGGTCATAATGGTCCTTGGCTCGGTCTAGCTCTTCGTGATAATCCTGCTCCACTTGCTTTACCTGGTACTCTTCCCATAACCGCAATCGGGTCAACTCATAATCTCGTTCAACTTCCAACTGGCTTCGTTGTCGGCTCAACTCTTCGTTTGTACCTTGCTGGAGGGTTGCCAATACTTCTTGAAGTTCGCGTAACAGCTGGTTATAGAACTGCTCCTTGTCATTTGCAAATGTATGTTCAAGCTTAATGAGTCGCTGACCAATCTGCTGGCGTTTGCGGTCTCTTTTTGATTCCATTTGGCTTGGAGTTGGCGTTGATGAGGGTGCAAGGGTGTGTTTTGGAGGGGTGGTGAATGGGGTGGGCGCGGCGTTGTGCAGGAATCACATGACCCGAGCCGCATCCCGATCGTGAATATTCTATATTCAGGCTATACTAACTGATAGATCTAAATAACTAGATAATATGCTGTTCTATCTGACAGGTATATTGAAGATGCCCATACCTAGGGCAATATAGGGGGATAAATGAAAAAAACTCTTGACGACGAGTAATGGAGAATTAAATTTAAACGGGATTAAGTTCCTTGCCAAACATCACTGCACCAACAAAGCCAATATCTTTAAGGTAACCGACATTTTTAACGTAACCAATTCGTTCAAATCCAAGAGAATCCCAGATTTTAAGTGAGGCAACGTTCAGTTCATAAACAAGGTTAAACACCAGGTAAACATAACCCAATTTAGGAGCAATATCGAGATACTTTTGACCCATTTCTTTACCGAGACCTAAACCCCGTTGACGATGATTGACAATGAATCCTCCATTACAATGATGACTCAGGCGTCCGGCATAATTGGGTTTAATATAAAAGAAACCTAAAAACTCGCCATTTTGCCAATTTTCAATCGTCATCGTTGCATCAATATTATCATGATTACCATTGACTAAGATGGCAACGAAGTGGGTGAACCAAACCTTACAAAAATCTTCAAATTCAAATGGTTTATGGTAGGGATAAGTTTTCCCTTCTTCGATGACATGATTCACTTCGAGCCATAATGCCCTCAATAATGGTTCAGGGACTTCAGAAGCATCATTGATACAAAACAATGTCACTGGCGAACCCGACTTGGCAAGTTCAAAATGGATAGGTTCAGTAACGACTCGATCAAATTTGCCGTCAGCAAATGGAAGTTGTGAGTAGTCCATAGAAGTGATAATGTCCAAAATGATTTGCTCAGCGCGAGTTAGCCGCTAAAGTGACCCCACAACTTGTATTAAACTAAATGATATATCTCCACACAAATCGAAGTTTGCCCAGATCTGCATTTTGTAATAAATTCAGCATCCACATGCCAAAATCTTCGGTGGTATGGTCACCATAAAAGATCATTACGGGTCCGCTGGTACCAATTAACCGGTCATTGTCATCAATGAATTCTGAATGTTGATCGGTTTTAATGGCAAACAAATCATCAAATGAATGAACTTTCCCATTGTACCATACCCAATTTGATTTTTCAATTGGATTACCAAAACTATCATCATTCCACGTCACCAGCAGTAATACTTCTGCATACCGATTATGAGCATCTTCAAGAACCGATTGATATACGTGATTAGCTGCAGCAGTTTCAATAGTAGTTTTCAATGAGTCATCAATATCCAACTCTTCCCATAAATCGTCGATTTCCACTTCCTCAATGAATAATTGAGTTAAAACAGGTACATATGCCAGTTCATCATAATGAGCAATACTCTCAATAAGTTCCAAAGTACTATCGGTGATATTGGTGGCCACTGTCCACGTGGCACCAATAATGGCTATTGCCCAAGTGGTCAACTTCATCAATTAGGTGGTGATCGCACTAACATGAACAACGTTGAACCGCCGTATTATAGTGTGATTTTTACTAGTACAAAACAACCAAATGTCGATGAAGAGTATTTGGTAGTGGCAGAAAAGATGATGGAGCTAGCTCATCGCCAACCCGGGTTCCTTGGGGTTGAATCTGCTCGCGATGATGGTTTAGGCATTACTGTGAGTTATTGGAAGGATGAAGACAGTATCCGCCAGTGGAAGCTACAAACCGATCATTTATTGGCACAAAAGAGAGGCAAAGATACGTTTTATTCGAGGTATGATGTTAAGGTGGCCCGGGTGGAACGAAGTTATTCGTTTAAATCTTAGGGTCTGTTTTTCGATGTTAAGGCAGTTTTAAGGGAGGGCGTGGTGTTTTAGTGCGACAAGGTGGTGTCAAGTGTCGTGCGTAGGGTGTGGTAGGGTGGTATCCAGTACAGTGTAATTGTATGCAAAGTCTATGAATCTAATTAGTAAAAGATGGTAATTGTTGATGAGGGAGATGAGGAGGAGACTCGATCATTTCCGATGATGGATCATTGATAGGAGAACTGGCCCTAGGAGAACTGGCAATGGGAGTACTCGCGACTGAAGAACTAACCTTAGGGGTGCTCACTCCTGAATCATTCCCCTCTTCAATTGGCCCCACTCTCCTCTTCTTGTACTCCCCCAATTGCAAAGCTCGTTGTTCCCGTCGTCTCTCAATTCTCTTTTGTGCCCCTAATCGTAATTCTGCTTCTTCTTGATCTCTCAATTGTTTCATCTCTTCATCCCTCTTGGCCTTTGCTTCCAATCTCAGCAGTCGTTTTCTCAGGGCAATCATGCCTGCCAATTCCAACTCCTTCTTCTTTTGGGAAATGAACTTGCGCTTTCTGATTTCCAGTTCAATCACATTGTCAATAAACTCGGGATGGGCCAACCATTTAGCCAAACTCTGTTTATCCTTGGCCTTTTCACTTTTCAATTGTTTTATGAGAGCATCGAGATCATAAATCGTCAGTACCACAATTTCAAAATCAATATTACCGGCAACATCAAATTGTTTAGCAGAATAAACTTCAGTAGGATCTGCTGGCAGTTTGCTTCGCTTCTTGGGGACAATGAGCTCCGAATAAGCCAATTTCCGCCGGTAGATATAGGTATCATCATAAAATAATTGTAGATCGGTTTGCTTATGGCCATTGGTGGTGGTTAATACCGTTTCAGGACGAAGTTGTTCCAGAGGAAGACCTTGGGATTCGATCCAACGACGAAATTGCGAATAGGAAGCAATGGTGGCAATCAAAGTGTGCAACACGGCAATCTTATCGGTGATTGATAATTGATCAAACAGTACCTCATTAGCAGGATCATCCACCACCACCATTTGACCATCCTCATCCTCTCGCTCCGTGCCCCGTAATGGGCCATCGACACCAAACCACAGGCGATAGATCCGTTCGAAATTGGCAATCAGCAGTAATTTTTGATTCTGAAGGGTCAGGATCAACGCCAGCTTCAATTTGGTGATGAATAAATTATTCGACAGCAGGGCATCATAATCTTCAACACTCATCAAATACAGTGACGGGAAATGGTCAAGCAATTCTAACTCAAAAATGTCAACGTCAAAGTATTCGTCCTGGAGCTTAATAAAGCCTCGGCATTGATATAACCATGATACCACGTACATGTATTGTGCCAGGGTCCTTAATTTGACGAGGGCGGGAGTTTGAAGCAGGCCATGGTTGGGGAGCACCACTGGATGGGCCCTTATAAGCTGTTGGACAAGCTCAGTCAGTCCTATGGAAAGATTATTGGCAGGATGTGATTCAAGGTATTTAGCAGGACCCATGGTTGGTGGTTTCGGTGATGGTGGTGGTATGGGTGGTGGTATGAGTGGTGTATTGAAAATTGCGCGTGGGGCTATCAACCACACGCGTGTCATCCACCAGTGAAGGTAAAGTCATCAATGGTGGGTGTTATTACGAGGATGTCGTTGATGAGATGGTTCCATGGTGTTCCTTGGTTACCACCGAGATGACGGGATCATCAATGGGCGACTCTTGCCGGAGTACGACGGAATCAACAATGTCCACTTAATCAATCATCAGTATTGTTATAGGATATCACTGGCTTTATCACTGACTATGGTATTGGCTATGGTAGTGCCTGTGGTAGTGCTTTGGAAAAGTAGACTGAGGTCATTGTCCCAGTGCCTGGGTCACTGTAGTGGCTCAGCAGTGGCCCAGTGGCGTGGCCACTCTCTTAGAATTGCCATTTCTACCCCTCTACCCCTCTATCGGCGGCGTCCGGTAGTAAACCCTAGTTTATCCGATCTGGTGCCACCTTAAAATCACTCAAGGAGGGGAACCGCCAAGGGTGAGGGGGGGGGGGTTGCCTGATTAAAAGCAACCACGGGAAATTGTATAAATAGAGGGGACCACCCTATGCATTTCCCCCAAAAAATGAAGCCTGACAAGTCTGAACAAGTACCCGTAGTTGACGCTAGTGGAAAGCAGGATCAATCCACTTCCATCAAAACCAGCTCACCCGGGGCACCTGCTGACGAAGTAATTGAAGTGTTGTACTCATTGGATTAGGAAGAGTGGGACATGATGATATAATGAGATATGCTTTATACGATGAATGATCACGTTATCTTGAATATTGACCTCTCCTCAATGTATGCGGCTCTAATTGATACCTCGTTGATGCTCATTGATTTATTGGTATGGACTTGGTAGCTGCTCAAGGGTTGGCACAGCGACTCTTTACCTATCAACCTGATCAACTCAATGATTATATTTCTAAGTACCCTCTTCATACACAAGTTAGTATTAAGGAGGTCGCCACCCCGAGTCCTCAGTTGGATGTTGATGCTGAGGTACTGGTGGAATTGCTACTCATGTTAGGTGCTGATTATGTCAAAGGGCTCCTGATGGTGGTATCTCAACCTCCCATTGAGATTGTTCGATTAAAAAACCAACTCTTTACTATTGCGAGACCTATTGTTTATTTACCGTCCAAATGTGACGATGAATACTTATACCATCGTTACCTGGTGGTGGTGAGGGACCAATTTGCGGAAAAGGTGACCAAACCCGAGGTCAAGGGCCATGAATTTGTTTACCATGTTGATTTGGTTCATTGGTATTGTCTGTGTCCGCGATGGCATTCTCAAATTGGTGATTGTCACCCATTGGAGGTTAGTACCACCCCCTGGGGTAATGTACCGTTATTTAAGGATATGCCTAGTTGTGAGCATTTAATTGCAGTGTTTTTATTTCTGGTGGGATTGGGGTCATAAGTCATTATTCGTCACTATTTACTATGTTGGCCGACGCTAAATACTCCTAGGTATTGGTCAACGGGGAGTTGAGGATGATGAGGGTGATGATGGTGGAGTGGGATTTGACCCTGGGGTGGAGTGGGGGGGATGGGTGCCAAGGCTACGGGTGCCAGAATCATGGAAATTGGGGGCATAGGAGCTGGGGGAATCAACGAACCATTCGATGAAATGTACCCCAGAGTCGCCCGATTTGCCATTTCCCAATTTGCCATTTCTTGTTTGATCACCCGAGTCAGAGGAATCGATGCCAATCCATGTTCAATGATAAAATCAACCACCGATACTCCTCGACATTTCCCTTCAATGGCAGTATAATATTGTTGAGGACATTCATGAACAAATTTAGATCCAGGAATGACTTGTTCGATATCCTTTCTTGGTCTCCCCCGTCGCTCACCCCTTTTATCGATATTCAACGCATCACCTTCCAGTTTGGCCCGTTTTCTTGGTTGTGGTGTTTGTGGTTGTGGTGGCACTTCTAATGGTTCAATGGTTACCATGGCATCAGCTGCTCGTTCTCTTGCTTGTCGACGTTTCCAATAATCATGAACCACCTGAGGGATCGATTTAACCATAGTTGATGGAATACACCCCGTCACCAGAGCATAATCAATTTCCATGGTTCTATCCAACTTTGGAAACACTTGCACCAAGATTTGATGTTCATCCATTCTATTTTCTTGGACCAAGCCAACGTAATGACATTTGTTGCGAGAAAATTGAACCCATGACATTGGACCAATTTGGTCAGTGGCGGTGAATTTAGATCGGTGAAACTTACAAGTGGCCGTGCTCAAAGTTATATCCAATTGAACCAGATCATTAAGGGAACAAGCAGTGTGATAACTTCGAGTACATTTAGGATGATCGCATTGGAAACATGGCCCTGGCTGGCGACAAACGATACAAATGAGCTTCTTCTGTGCCTTCAGTAATTGTTGATTAATCTCAATGTCATTATTTTCAGTGATGGAAAATTCATTGGGAAACATTTGGGCACAACCTCGATGGGCAAACTTGGGCAGCGCCGTTATTGGAAGCAATTCAAATAATGAATTGTCACCTAAGGGAGTGTTGTACAGGGTAAATGGACAAAGACAACATTCAGTAAGTACCTTTGGTCGTTGAGGTTGATTAATTTCAACCAGGGGAGGAGCCGGTACCGACGCCATCCTCCGTTTGATTCCCTTTTTCTTATCAAAATCACCTGGAGGAGAATAAGGAGGAGTAGTATATTCATAGGGAATCCCCTTGAATTTGCAATACAATTGTTTTGCATTAATTCCAACCGAATCAGCAATACACTCACACTTTTTCGTCTTGTCAGCAATGGGGAACCAATCATCCAAAGCAAAATTCACCAGCTCAGCAAGATTATAACCATAATTAAACCCAGCATGATAACCATAAGGATAAGTAATCATGAATTCCCCTTCATTATGAACAATATGATTCACTTTCACTCCTTTTTTCTTTAAAAAGTCTGGTGATACCATAAACGTCTTGTGACGGAGAAACTCTGGGCACTGGCGATACTCTTCAAAGTATTCTTCCTTCATGACTTCAAAGAATTGTTTTTCGTGAGCCTGGGGAATCAGGTACCATTGTTTGGGAGCACCAAAATGTAGATAATTAATCAGGTAAAGATCCTGATCTTCCAAGTGCCAAGCAAAAGTAGCCTTCCAGAGACCAGCATAAAGATAGGCATCATTAACCCCTGGAAGTTTTGTATCCATCAAATCCAATATATTGGGTAAATGAGCGACATTCCATGGTCCAAAGCTTTCAGGAAAGAGTGATCCCAACATATCAGCTCCATACATGGGTTCAGCATATGGAAGAGTCTTCCAATAATACTTTTCAAGCTCTTGACACCGTTCCGGCGAGTATTCTGATACATCAATGGTAAACTCTGATCGGTCCAATGGAATTTTTTTGGTTTGACAAATAGAGCCAAGAACAGTGTTCACTGTTTGAGGGTCCTTGATCTTTGATTTAGGCACCTGGAAATTTAAGTTGCCACTGGTGGTTTTCCATTGCCAAATATTAAACTTTCGTCCCTTTTCAACATTTTGTTGGGAATAAACCCCTTGGCCACACCCATTTATATGTTGAACAATGGGATTCTTAATGACAATATCATCCAAATTTTGTTTGGTATACAATTCCAGGGTTTTTTCTAGCCAAGATCGAGGGGGGACCACCTTGACTATCCCCAGGGTCATACCATAATGGTTGATTGCCTTTTGGAAACGGTAAAAGTCTGCGAATTGGTCATCAGTGGGATAAAATACGGGCACTCCCCCCTCATAATGTCTTGGGGTGACCTTGAGGGGTCGGTCATCAAACATTGGTGACAAATGGTAGTGATAATTGTTTTTTAGACGTGGGCGTGTATGGGGTGATGTTAATCTGTGTGTCACGTGATTGCCTTCACGTGATCGGGTCATTCTCCAAATTAAAAGCCAATGATACAACCACCTAATTAATTCATTTATCTGAATGATTTTATTGTTTGTCGTTTGATTCCGTTTGTAATAAACTCATTCGCACTATTCATCAGTATCCTCATTAGCAATCGATCATGACCCAATCAAAGAACAAGTATAATATCACCAAACTTGAGAATGAAGCGATCTCCAAGTCCCGATTATTAAATGCCCTGATCCTTACATTTATCACTGTGATTATGTTTGCCCTCTGGGCATGGCACGGGTGGTGGTGTATCAAGGTGATGTATTATAAACCTTATGGCAGTTTGATCAATAATCTTGTGTATGGGCCATTAACATGGATAGCTCATATGGGATTGTCATTACGATTGGCCAAATGGTTAAATATTAAATTATTGGATGATAAGATTGAGGCTGATTATAAGAAGTATATTTAATTGCAATGACATGAAATGAATAAACCAATGGGAAAGAAAAATGGAATTAAATGAATATAGGAAATAACACAAAAATTTTGGGTGGTTAGGGGTTATGATTGGGATTATTATTGCTTTTAATTCGTGATATTTGTGGCTGTTTCAAGAGACGCGTATCACCAGGTAAGGTAGGTGTCAAGAAGGCCAGATCGGTAGGTAGGAATATGGACGATGAAAAGAATGCCAACATGAGGTGTGAAGCTCAAAAAAATACCATTTGTGCATTATTGTCGATTGTACCCATTCACATTAACGATGTTGTCAGAAATTTGAAACATGAAAATCTTTTAAATTTCACAATTAGAAAAAATGATCGACAGTTGTGGTTAATATCCATTACCGTTTAAAACTATATAGGTCTCCTTATGTTTCCCTCCCCCAGAACCCTCCCAGACCCTTCCCACGCTCTTCCCCCTCATTCTCCCACACAATGAACCTCTACAATAACGAATTTTCGCACCCATTCAACCTCAACTCCAATAACCACAACAACGGTATATACCAATGGTATTGTACAAGCGAAAACCGGTGGAGTTTTCGTATGAACAGGCTCCTGAGGATACATCCATTGAAGTGTGGTATATTCCTCAAACCAAGGAGTGGTTTTCCACCTATGAAGACTACCTCAATCGAATGGATTATTACCAACGCCACAAGTTTGTTTGTGAAATCACCGGCAATTCGTGTTTGACGTTATTTGAAGCGCTTGATCTGGAAGCTAGAGAGATTGCTGGGGTGGAAAAGAACTTCCCTGAAGCCCTTCGAGAACACATTCTACGGTTTCTTCAATTTAATCGCATTACTCGTTTGGATCAATTAGTTGACCGAGTATATCTGGTGTTTAAGCAAGACTACTTCCCTGGAGAGACGGTTTATATCAAAACCAAACCTCTGCTGGGGGCTCTGGAGGTGAAGCGGCGGGCGGTGGTACTGGAAAAGGTCCAGATTGGTGGTGAGATGCCTCGTACATCCTACTTGGTTCGAAGAATTCAAGATGGGGTGGGGGTACCAGTGGCATCGGAACAGATCCTGAGGGATCGTAACCACTTTACCAAATGGCTCATCAAGACGTTCATTAAATTGACAATGTGGCGATCACATAAGGTGGGAGCTCCGTGGGTGGTGAAGGATTTCTATGCTAAAAAGTATCGGATACCTCAAGAATATCCTGAGGATTTGATTCAATTTTCAGTGGATTTTGATGGCACGGCGCCAAAACGTGAAGATACAATCGATTCTCATTCTAGTAGTGGTCCTGGACGTAAGCCCAAGTCGGAAACTAATGGAAAGATAATTATTGATGATTTGGAACTTCCAGTTCTGGGAGAACCTCGTCCTCAAGGTAATAAGGATCAACCGTTTGTAGGAACGTTATGGGAAGCACTCCAGTGTTGGTCCTTCATCAATATCTTCCATTATGCCTTATATATTGATACGGTGACTTTTGATGATTTTGTCATTGCCATAAAATGGAATTGGGATCAGTTTCAAGAATATGGTAATTGTGAAGTATTGGATGAGATCTTTTGTGCTTTATTGGGGGCGATTGTTTCCAAGGATCAAAAGAAGGATATGGGATTATTGGTGACGATTCCTGAAGATGAAGATGCGGTTAAAGAAGGTGAAGGTGATGATGAAGGTGAAGGTGATGATGCTAATGGTGAAGGTGAAGGTGATGATGCTAATGGTGAAGGTGAAGATGAAGGTGAAGGTGATACTGTATCGTCTCGCAAACGGACAAGAGCATCGAGAAATGGTACCAAAAAGCAAAAACTTGCCAACGGAAATGCCAAACAAGATGAAGGTGATGATGATGATGACGACGATGATGATGATGACAACAATGATGAAAACAATGATGAAAAGAATTCCAAATCAGTGGAAGTGATTGAAATTGATGGGGAAACAACCCCACTGGCAAGTCAAGATGGTGAAGATCCTAATGATCCTACCCATTATGGATATACGGTAATGAACCATCGTAATACCAATTGGTATGAACGAATTCAAAAACGAATGTTTAAAGATGGTAATTGGCAATGTGAAGTGATTGGCGTCCTTTCCTTAATTGATCATCTTCCCCAATATAAAGACACTTGTCTTGAACTCTACCACCTATTGGCACCATTATCTGAAGGTCCGCCGACTCCTAATAAAGTACTTGAACGGTGGTATAAAAATGTCGATGCCGAACTCCGAATCAAGGTCCTCCATATCTTGGTGGGACTCTTGAGCACGGGTAAAGTCGTCCGGAACCATATCGATTATTGTCTTGAAGAAGCCACTCTGCTTCGTCGCCAACGTCTCGATAATATCAGAGATTTTAAGCAGTTGGAAGAACAAGCACAAAAGTTATATGGTCAAACCTTGGCCCAAGTTAGCCGGACCGATAAGTTTGATATTAATACTCTTGAAGTCAATGAAGCGGAAGCCGAATTGGCCACCACCAATGAGGAATTTTCTAAATTACTTCAACAACGACTGGAAATTATTGGCAAATTAAGGCAATCGCGAACCACCAAACGGGAATTCGATAAAAAAATCACCGAGTTGGATTGTCAACGAGTAAAGTTATTAGGTAAAGATCGATTTTTTAATCGATATTGGTGGTTTGAAAATAATGCTGCCACTGCCAATAAGGAAGATGTTGATGAAAAGGATGAGGCCGAGGGATTGGATGAAGATGAATTTGAAGAAGATACTTATCTTATGGGTAAGCTTTGGGTTCAGGGTCCCACCGATGGTGATTTACTGCTTCATTTTGGTGATGGTACCGTTGCTCTGCGGAAACAAGCGGAAAATGATACCTTTTTACAGGATGGAACTAAATGGGAATCATATGATCGACCCGAAGATGTGGATGCATTGCTTAAATGGCTTAATAGCGCGGGGAAGCGAGAGCAAATGCTTAAAAAGGAATTGGCCAGTGTTAGAGAACAATTGACCATGTCAATGGCATCTCGTCATACTGCTCTTACTGCGGAAAGGCAAAAGTTATTGAGTCAGTATGAACAAGTGAAGCAAGCTTTGGCTAGTGCTAATGGTAATGACAATGATGACGTTGAAGAAGAAGACGGGGCCGAGGAGGATGATGATGCTATTTCCACAAGAAGAAGACCCCGGACCAATGTTAAGGATGAGAGTGATGATGACGATGATGATGAAGAAATTGATGTCCTGGCAATCTTACGATCCAATGACCCAAGTGATCTCCGTAAGGCAAGAACTTACCTTGAACTGAGACTTAAAGAGGACCCTGAGGTGAGTAGAGTGATCCAATGGGTTAATTCCAAAGCGGAAGAAGAATTTGGCAAGTCTTTGTTTGAAGGGGGGGATAAGAAGAAAAAGAAAAAGAAGTAGCCAGATTGCAGTGATGTTAATTTATATGAATAATGAACTAATTCTACTGGTAAGGTGTAGAGGTGGCCGTGCCCACATCAACCCCCCTGTGCTTGTAGTCCTTTTGTTATTATCCATTGCCCAACAGGACACTCCAATATCTTTATTGATATAAACAAATAAGTTTTTAATATTAATTAAATGTAGCATATGACCTATTCTTATTATCTCCGAAACTTTCCTTTCGATAATTTGCTAATTCAAAAATATGAAAAAATTTAACCAATTCAATGATTCGTTCAGACAATGATTTATCCAAAAATTCTAAAATACAAAAGGAAGATGAGTGACATGACGATGATCAATCATATATACAAATACTAAATAGCACGTTTGTAAAACTTACAATGACGACTGGGGCCCAATCTAAAAGGAGCCACATCTCTGAGAATTATGCAGTCCTAGTAAATGACTGCAATAAAATAAATTGTAGGACTAAAATAATTAGTACACATGGTTTTAACACCTTTATTTTACTCCTTACCTAACTTTCTGTACCTTACCATAACAATTCCAAGCTATTTCTTAGGCCAACTGATCAATTGATTAATCCTTCCAGTATTATCCATATATTCTTTATTCAGGTGAATTTCAGCGATGTCAACCCTAAAACTTTATTTTACCGATGGAGTAACTGGAGTCAATTATTCCCCAAAATGGTGACGAAAACCACGCCTCCGGCCCTGATACTTCAACATAATCAAACATGTTTTACTAATTCAGCTAGTAGAGTAGTCTCAAAAGAAAGGCACTTATGGAACTAACGGGACCTTGTGGTATCAAGAATGCCACAATTCACAAAGTTGTCAATTGATTTGCAAGTATAAGCCCTCGTGAATCCAATCCGATTAACACAAATAGAGATATAATTGGGTTGATTTCAATTAATTATCTACACAATTTCTGTTAACTTTCTTTCAATTGCTGCTACTAAGTTGGTGGGTGTCTTGGCCGATGCTGTCACATCTGGTGTCATTAATGGTGTCACCTACATCATTGTTGATGGTAATACCCTTCGTCATTATTATACTGATCAGAACGGAGGGACGGTTGGATGTTGAAAGTGAACTTTCGATGAACATCAATTGCTCGTGGAACCTTTTCTAAAGTATATTCGGTGATAAGTTCAGGCTACGCTATTGGCGAATAGAGGTATACCCAGGTAAATTTGAATAAATCTTATTAATACTGTGTAGTTATAGAAGCACTGGTAGCGTGCTAATGTGCTCATACTATAGTGGTGGTAGCTCTAGTAGCTGTGCTACTGTGCTAATGTTTTGTAGTTATTGTAGCCCTGGCACCCGCGAAATGAAAGTCGCATTGGTAGCTGAACTAATTCTCTGGAAGCTATACCACTGTACAAATAGTCTCTAGTGACCATCGTTATCGTAGCACTAAGAGTTGTACCACAGTGTTGACTGTCCGTCATACAGTGCTTGATCTGTTTGCTCTAGCTTTCTTCCTTTCTTCCTAGAGGTCTCTCTCCCTATACCACTACTCTACCCCAATCATCCTCACCTATCCACCTACCCTAACGCGTGTGCGCGTTTTTTAACCGAGCTCTGGTAAACACCTACCATCTGGCATTAATCAAAAGTCCAATCATCACCACCGCCACGGACGTATCCTCATCCCATTGACGCTGGTACCTCATTATGGACCCTTCGGCACTTACCAGGATTTACCTCCAGAGACTCGTACACCTGCTAGTGCCCCAATCCTATGGTGATGCCTACACGACGCTGGTCGTCGAGGACATTACCGCCGCTCTTTCCCAACCAAGTACATCGGCTTACTACCTTCCTCATCTCATGCCCCAATTGAAACAACAGTTTGTCGCCATGGGAAAGGCCCTGGAGTGGAATCATGCCCAACAGATTATCCATGGGTTACTGACCACCAAACTGGAAGCAGAATTGGCTCGGTACTTGGCATTCTTAATGGCATTAAACCCTGGTGGTTCTGCTTATTCCAACCCCCCACCCCCGGCCAAGATCGAGCGCAATTCACGAATGTTTGATAATGGTCTGAGACTTTCACGAAATTCGGTGATGGGGTACTTGCCCCAACCGATAAATTCAACTCTGCCGCAATTCCGACCTCGGTCGATGCAATTTTCTCTGGGATCATTTGGAGGACAACCTCCAGCCGATCTCATCGAACCATATTATCCACTGGATGATAAAGAGGTTATGGCATCCATCCAATACACTTTATTGGGACTCGATTCAAAATTAATCAAATTTGACCACGAGAATCATCTGGTGGAAGTACCAAGGGCAACGGTACTGTACACTCGACTCTTGGAACTGGTACTTGAATGTGCGCTATTATACAAGTTCCTTTATAATTTTGGAGTCACTTACAAGGGCAAATTAGATCTGCCGATTAAAATGGCATTTCTTACCAATATCGAGGGTCAACTTCGATTATATGTTGATCATATTAACCAAATCTTTGAAGATCCTCCTGAAACTCTCATGGGAGTATACCACCAGGTGATAAATTGGATTATGGTATTGAGAGTGCTATATGGATTGGTTAATCAATTAGATGCCAATGGTTATACATTTTTATCCCTGGTATATCAATTGACTAAATTCGGAGATTTGCGAATTCGTCAATTATCAACGGAAATCTTTCAAAGTATCGTAACCCCATATTATGATATTCTTGAACATTGGATCATTAAAGGTGATCTTATCGATGAACTGAATGAATTCTTCATCTCATTTGATCGGGAAGCCACTGATTTTAATCAAGTGATTCAATATAATGACCAAATGGTCCCTCATTTCATTCCTCAATCCGTGGGGATTAAGATTTACCAAATTGGTAAAATCCTCATTTTCATGAACAAATATTGCAAATTATTGGAGATGATTGCCAATTACCTGCAAAAATATCTGTATTTGATTCGTCATCAATCGCTGGGACTAAAACAAATGTCAATTAATGATATTCTGCAAATTGTCCTGCAACAATATTCGGAATTACTTTTGAATTTAACCATGATTATCCAGGGACCTCCTAATGAATTATTTCTGCATTTGGTTAATTTTAAACGGTTTTATCTTGGCCAAGGTAATGATTTCTTGGAAACACTTATAAGTAAGGGTCAAAGTTTCCTTGGTGAAAGTCTGCTGATAATTACTAGTAATCAATTGGCCAAAGTACTTCTGGAACTGATAAATAGTCTGAGTGTGAAATACAGTCGTTATCAGGGACGAGTCGAAGCGCGACTTTTGGATCCTGATCATGATAATACCGGATGGGAAGCGTTTGTCATTGATTACCGAATTGATGATCTCAGTATCAATTATTTGCTTCATTCACAAATGGCAGATTATAAGCGACTCTTTCTGTTTCTTTGGAAAATTCGGTTATTAGCATTTTCCTTAGGTCAACGATTTGTCGTTACTTGTAACCTTCACAAGCGAGAATTGGCGCAAATTAAAAAGTTACCTCATGCCAAATGGGTTTCCAAAACATTGGTGGTCGTGAGTTGTATTCGATTCCAAATGATGCAATTTATTCAACTGCTCATGCTGTATCTTCTGTTTGATATCATCGAGCACTTTTTCCAAACCAAAGTGGTGGATAAGTTATTTAAACTGCGGGTGAACGCTACCCAGCCCGAATTGTCTCAGATTAACCCTAATTTTCTTCAACTGATCGGGGTGGTCTCCCAACTGGTATCCGCCGCTGCCGATGAAGTCCCGCATAATATGAATAACCTTACGATTGACGAAATCATCGGCATCCATGAAGATTACTTACAACTGCTTAAATCAAACAAGTTAGTCCTGGATGACGCTCGAGGTAAACTACTGAAGAAACATTATTATCAACAAATCTTTGATATTTTGGAGGTGATTTATATGTTTGTACGCATGCTGGACGAGTATTTTGCTTCAATTAACCGGTATACTCAATTGGTTATGATTTCCGCCACCAACGATGATGGCGAAGATGTAAATATGGACGATGATTTGCTCAATGTGGAAACGGCGCTGAAAGAAGTGTATTTAAAGTTGGCGCGAGACTTAAAGCAGGAGTACCTTCAGGCTAGGGACCAATTGGTGACGGATATGAAGAATGACTTTGAACTTCGGGATATCCTGAAGATATTTTAACTAATTGGGGTAACAATTGCGAACGATGTTTGTGTAACGAGTATAGTAAATATAGATTTCATGGGAAAGCTTGGAACTAGGTGGAACTAAGCATGAGGTTGGCGGTGTTTTTGTTGCTGTAGACTTGGCCACCAGCATTTTTAGCCAAGTTACGTTTTGGTAGTATATGTATTGTACCAGCGTGGCCTTTGTTTACTTTTCACAATGGCTTTCTAGATCATTCTTGGTTGAAACCATCACCAAAAACTTCCGGTGATCTTGTCACCCATCAGCACGATATGATGTCTACTTTGAGCCGAGTGGCGGCAATGACTCTCCCACTCTATAGCAAATCCACTCAATCGTACTGCCGGCAAGTGCCCCGCCCGCACCGGTCTGCCTAAATGTTTTACACTGCCTCGGTTCAAGTTTGGACTGTTTAGACAGATCCAAGTTCGAACCGGTTTCATCAGCCCAGTACATTTCCTACTGGTACGGGGGGTTATTTTCTACTACCAAAATAATTGCCCAACTCGTTGTTCACTTCGGTTTGACCAATTTTGCGCTACTTCGGCTCACCAGCCACCTCAATTACATTAGCCGTTGTGCCTTGACCGAGACCATCACCAGTGTTCCGATGAAAATTCAACTTCATGGTGGGTGATACAACGGTTTCTAATTATTTTCATTGGCACCTTCGTTATATTCAATCATCAAGGTGATGGGTCTAATCTACCTCAACCACGTCAATAGTTGCACCTCCATGTGGCGCAACTGTGGTGGGGAAATACTTGCAGCAATTCCGGAAGCACCAAATAGATGCCGACATTCGGCAGTTCGGTAAGCAAATCTCATCGTCCACGCATCTTCAATAGTGCTTAGCTTCCGTGATCAACCTTGTTCAATAGAGTGGTTGGTATCAATCCGAATTATTCGGAATTACTAAATGATTAAGCTTTGTAGAGGAAAGTATTAACGACTTTATCGTTCGACCCCAGGGCTTTGACAATCTTTTGGACCCTGACTCTATTGAACCCTTCTATTTTTCAATATTTTTTATGCGGGTGTCTATGCTTGATGATGCTAAGCAAACAGTTTGTTCCGGTGATGGTGCTGGTTGGTACGACGATTATGTGGCGGCGACGTAAAGATGATGACACCGGGGAGATTATTGTAATTAACTTCTTGTAGGCTTGGCCATTATTGTCACAATC
>JAKTSK010000029.1:0-151859 GCA_030580155.1 Diutina siamensis
AAAAGGTAAAGAGGCTCACCCCAGTGATGGTATAATGGGCGAGTTGTACCACATTGGGATAAGGGGAGGTAAGTAGTTAAATACGGCTTTTTTTTTTTCAGTGATGGGTCTTCCCTAACTAGAGGAGGGTGGGTGTACGGGAGCACGATGTCAGGTGACCGGGGAGTACGGCGTAGTGGTCTACTGTGGGAAGATCCATCACTGGCGGGCCCCCTACGGCCCGTTTTTTTTATTATTTTTTTCAATGAACATTACATTGAAAAAGTTGTAGACTCACTCAGTTAAGGGCTATTTTCTAAGTGGCAGAAATATTGAGCTTACATATTGGACGGGTCTCACTGAGGGAGTTTAAGTGGCACAAGAGTGAGGTGCGAGCTGGGGAAATGTGAACTGCACCAGCTGTACAATGAGCTAGCATGGCTCGGTGGGGACTCGCACTGGACCCCTAGTAGTTCCTATACTCGCACTGGCCCCCATACTGGTCACCCTAGTCGCACTGGCCCCCATTCTGGTTAATCAAGTCGCACTGGGACCATCCTGGTCCTAGTCGTACAAAGGGCCCGCACTGAACCCCTGTAATCGCATTGGAGTCGCACTCTGGACTCCCAACTGGTCCCACACTGCGCACTGAGTCGCACTGGGCCCTACATTGGTTCCACATTGCACAGGAGATGAACTGGACCTCAATGGTAGTTAAGAGTGGCGAAAGTAAAGAACAATTAGAAAACGGGTTAAATGATAGAATATTAAAAAATAAACTAAAATTATTGAGAGAAACCAAAGCAGTGTAGAATCGTGTCAATAGCCAAAAACGGGGCACATTTTGGTACTTGATGATACGAGCCCTGCTTGTTGCCGCATCGTAAACGCTCGTAAATAGCCAAAACGGGCTCAAATCAGTAATTTTAAAGCCCATTTTTGAAGCCTTATACATCATAATATCACAATATCAATATACTATACACTTGGAGTGCAAATTTTTCTTTTTACTGAGTATACATTCATCTTTCTAGCTCTTTATTTAGTGGATTTATCAATGTTTTAATTTCCCTTATCGTGTCACAACCTATTTGTGCAGAAGGTCGTGTGTTTATCCAGATAAAAATAGAAAAGTCGATTTTCGCACATTTGTTGACATTTGAAAAAGTTTGCTTCGGCGATTAAAGGCCGTAAAGGAGAACTAAATTGCTTCTTCAGAACCAAGGACTAGTCCAAGTGGAATAAGATCCTTACCATTCAAAAATAGAAGCATCAAAAAATAGTTTAGTGAGTTTGATATGTCTGTATTGAAGAATTATGGGGCAAATTGATTTTTCTAACGGACATTTCAAATCATTATAATACCACCAAAAGTAGATATAGTAAAATAAAAAAGGTACTATTGATGTATTTCCACATAAAAGATTATAATAACACCTTTCTACCATTTCTAACTGTTTCTATTGTTGAGATACGTGTACTCACCTACCAAGGGGGGGCCCTTACTGTCGAGCTAAAATCCTGGGTCAAAAAATCCAAGACTAAAAATATAAAAAATGTACGAAATTAGGTAAGAATTAGGTTGAATTCGACTCTACTCTTACTTTTATCTCTAGGCGGGGGGTTTACGGGGGTTTACTTCGGTTCTTTTAATTGTCTAGCGGCCCACAGAATAGTAAAATCGGATACGGCCCTTCTGAAGCCACTATTGCAAGCAATATCACAGGAGAACTTTAGTGTATAATCGCTCACTACTATTTTAGCTGGTTTAATACGTTTCTATTTGCATTACCGCTTGTTAGCAAGAGCTCTCCCCACTTACTATAAAACCATACCACTCACTAAACTACCTATTTCAAGATGATTTCGTGTGATCCTGGCTTGGTTCAAATATTGCATTTGACAATAGGGACTCACACAAACAACTCCAATCAACTCCAATCAATAACTATAGTAATAATCCATAAACTAGACGCTATTTTCTCCATCCATGGCAGTTCATTTGCCAACCATTTCACTCCACCCTCAAGATAATCACAAGCGTCAAAAACAGGAATGAGTCCTGATAATTTGGCTATAGATATCTTTTCCTGTGTTGCTAACCCAATGCTGGACCCTAATTATTTTACCCATTTTTATGAATTTACCCCTTGCAAGAAAAAAGTCCACTTTAACCAAATTGACTCAACAAAATACCTACCATTTCTACCTCATTACATTGATGGAAGTATACCATCAAGTGGGCTGACCTATTCAGTTCACTGCCTACCTTCACCACCCCTGCATATATGTAGAATCAGCCGCATCAATCTTCATCTCTATGACCACTGAGGAGTGCCCAAAGGCGATTTGCCATGACCCCGACGATAACCAATGGGTATCGTGTGATATATGCGGTCAATGGTTCCACCAAGGATGTGTTGGCCTCGATGGAGACGCTGTGGCCGAGCTCGTCCACTACCACTGTACTAAATGTGACAAGAATCATGGTCCTCTGATCACCAGTCGAAAGAGTAAGCGCAAAAAGTCGCGGATCGATTACCAGGCATTGGATCTGGGGGAAACGTATGCGGTGGAAAAGTTATGGCACCCTCACTTGGCGAGATTGCTTGAGTTTACCGACCAAGTAGCCGACCCGGTGTTGGTGATTGGCGATGGTGACAGCTTGACGGAGAAAACTCCTCGAGATCGACCCATCTTGGTCCCCAATGGCCAGTCGAGACCTGATTTGGGGATGGAGGTGCCTCCTGAGTTCACTATCGATACCATCACTGATCTGGTGGGAGAAGATACCCCAGTGGAAGTGATGGATGTATTGACCCAACTGAATGTACCCGGATGGAAAATGGGCCAGTGGCGGGACTACTTTAAGAATAATCACCGGGACCGCATCCGCAATGTCATTCTGTTAGAAATCTCCAATTATGACATTGGCAAACAATTTGTGCGACCAAAAGTGGTGAGGGATCTTGATTTAGTGGACCAAGTATGGGATAACCCCAACGAGCCCCGACCCAAAATCACCACCTACTGTCTTATGTCGGTCAAGGATAGCTTCACCGACTTTCACATTGATTTTGGCGGCACCCTGGTGTACTATACCGTTTTTAAAGGAGGCAAGACATTCTTGTTTTATCCTCCCACGGAGAACAACCTTTATTGTTATACCAATTGGTGTAATGAAACCGAACAAAATTACATGTGGTTTGGCGATTATACATGTCGCCAACGCCGCAAGCTGGTGAAACCCGAGGGGGGGTTTACTGTCAAATTGGTGCCAGGGGACGTATTTTTTATTCCCCTGGGTTGGATCCACGCCGTGTATACTCCCGAGGATTCGCTCGTGATTGGCGGCAACTACATCACCAAGAATGATTTGGCGCGCCAATTTACCATTAACCAGGTGGAAAAGGATACCAAGGTGCCCGCCAAGTATCGGTTTCCCCGGTTTGATCAGGTAATGTGGTGGACGAGTTGGTGGTACTGGAACCATGACCGTGACGGTCTTTCCCCTAGTCAGTGGCGGTTACTCATTAATCACCATCTTCAACATCTTGACCTGCCTTCACTGTCAGCGAAACAACCGGTGCCGGCCTTCATTAGTGATGGCCGTAACCATGTGAGTGCCATTTCCACCTGGTTGGATGCGATGGCAACTGACACCGATACCACTAACTCCGCTGACACTAGTGACACTAGTGACACCCGCTGACACCATCGCCATTATCTACCAATAAAGCAATTGCAAGCAATTGCACTCCTCACCCATCACCCCATGCGCATCGCGGTGGTGGTCACCAGTTGGATGCCATTTCATCCCACATGGTAATGCCATGACCTGTTCGATCCCGCCCCAATCACGACTAAAGCCTATCTAATACCGCCCCACGTGAAAATCCATCGATCGCCGTCATCTCCGCCATCATCGCCGCCGCCAACTGGGTGGCCCAGTTCAGCCACCATCGGCTCAACCACTCGTGCCGGTGCCAGTTACTGCTTTGACAATTAAAGTGAAGTTTCTGATGCTGCCAACGCATGCGCCATGTAGGAATGGAATTGCAGTGCGGCGGCGACTGGGCCAGTTGGCCGGAGGATGCGGGGGGTGGGGGCACCAACGGCGCCAGGTGATAATGGCTGGCCACCACCGCTGCCATCGCGGTGCCATTCCGGAGGTCAACCTCAAAAAAGTACTGTTTTGGGTAGTTGGCCTCTGCATTTCCCAAATGGGCATCGTACTACAGAATAGGTCCACCAGTTAACAACTAAACACCACCATTGCTTTGGCAATGGTAACCAATGTATAACAATTCAACACCACTTAGATCCACTGCAACTAGTTGGTTGGCCCCCTTCACCAACAAATGTCAGTGGAGACCCCACTTTGCTCGCCAGCCGCCGGTGCCCACCCCCGAATTGGGTGCGGCGCCTCGCGGCCAAATCAAGGTAGGTGGTTTTTTTCCAACCAACCCACACCTGATTTCTATCATTACCCCTAGTGGTCGCCAGTGATTGCATGCCGTTACCGTTCTTCCTGTCGGATAGCAAACGGGGGGGACTCTTTAAACGAAAAGACCTCCTGGGGTTTATCCCCGAGCTGGTGGTGCGGTCCGACATTGAACGGCATGGCCATTCGTTACCGCCGATTACTGAGAGACCGCTGGCACGACTGGCATTCACTCGGGCCGCCAAATCTAGTGATGGCGCTGTCAACCATTCCACCAGTCATCTGGGACTGGGAACCCTGACCCCGGTTCAGCAGTATAAAGACAAATACGAGGATCGTTACGATAAGCTGTTTGATCGATCCAAGGAGGTTTATCGGGGCAAGCGGGTGGATAGTGATGATGGCGATGGTGATCCCGATCATTTGCACTCGCTGTCGGGGCTTTCTTCCCGGTATAGTGATGATGTGGACCACCTGGCGCTGTCGAGGTCGCGGTCGCCGTCGAATTCACCGCCACGACTGCCGCTGCAACTGCTGGACTCGCTGCATTTCAGTTTTAATCGGATTGCTCCGCGCCATGTGCTGGCACTGACTCATGCTGACCAGTTTAGTGTTTCCAGTGACCCTGACAATTACAAGGCCACCATTGCTGATCTGTTGGCCAACCGCACTGTTCCTGGCGGCAGCGGCGATGTCATCAAGACAACGGCGACGGATCGGGCCTCTTCAGGCGCTCTTTCAGGCGCTCCCTCTGGTGCCGCTTCGGGGGGCGCCGCCCGCAATGGCAACTACCGGTTCCTGGTATCGTCACTGAGGCTGGATACCCTGTTCCACCTGACCAACCTGCGGCACCCGTCGCCCACCATTGCGGAATTTGCCCGCCAAAACGCTGGCGGCGCCGCGGCGCCGCCCCTCCCCATCAACAAGATGAGAGTCAAGCTCCCTCGTCAAGTGTCACTTGATTTACAACCGCCGCTGCCACTATCACCACTGGAGCTGTTGCAACTGCCGGCGCCTACCCCTAAACTGCGTCCCGTCAGCACCTCCAGTCATAGCAGCATGTCCAAGTCGAGCCTGGTGCCGTATTATGGCCGGTTAGCTCCCACCCTGCTGAAACGGTCGTCGACAGGACCGGTACTGGCGTCACCGCAAGCGCCGCCGCCGCGGACTTTCCAGCACCAACGCAACGTTAGCTCGGGTACCATCCACCTGGTGAAACTGCCAGTGGGCACCCTCTCGGCCACGGTGTCGGCCGAGCCCCGACAATTGCCTTCCTACCTCCAACACCCCCTGCTGCTGCTGCTGCTGCTGCTGTCATCGCTTGGGTTGCGCCGGTTCCTCAAAAAGTTCCGCTCCGACAAGAAGGAACTGGAGGCCGCCCTGGCCCTCTTGCAGAAATATAGTCATCCTGGTAAGCTCCTCGGCACGGGGGCGCTGGGACTGGTACTGTTGGTTACTTCCAAGCTTGACCATCACATTTATGCCGTGAAAAAGTTCCGGCCCCGCCAAGCTCCGCAAGAACTGGAGGTGGACTACCGCCAAAAGGTTGAAGCGGAGTTCCGTATCGGTCAACAATTGAGTAATGAAAACATTGTGCAAACGGTGGAACTCATTACCGATAACCCCACCAAAAAGATGATGGTGATTAACCCTCACCAGGAACCCGACTATTACATTGTCATGGAGTACTGTGCCTACGATTTCTTCACGTTGGTGATGCTGGGGCTCATGAACACCCCCGAAATTGCCTGCTACTTTAAACAGATTGTCAATGGTGTCCACTTTTTGCACTCGCTTGGCTTGGCACATCGCGATCTCAAATTGGACAATTGTGTGGTGAATGAATATGGCCAACTCAAGTTGATTGATTTTGGACTGGCGGTATGGTTTCGGGATCGAGTAAGTGGTAACAAGGTCAAGTTTGCCAAGGGCATCGTTGGTCTGGACCCCTACTTGGCTCCCGAGGTGTTTGAATACGTTGATATTGGCTATGATCCTCGGGTGGCTGACGTGTGGCTGATTGCCATTATCTACTGCTGTATGATCTTGAGGCGGTTCCCGTGGAAGATTCCCAAACAACTGGATGCCCTGTACCGGTCTTTTTCCGATGGGGTGTCGTCATGGGACCTTCCTCTGTCAGGACTGGATTCTGATGGTAGCCTCGATGGCGGCGATAACCCCCGAGGGTGTCAGCGGCTTTTGCGGCTTTTGCCGGCGGAGATGCGTCGGTTAATAAAGAAGATGTTGATCATCGACCCCGAGCAACGGTATCTTATTGATGATGTTGCCAATGACAAGGAATTTATTCGGATTGAACATTGCCACAACTTGAACGACCGGGAATACTTTATTCCCAATAATCACACCCACCATTTGGTCACTGAAGATGATTAATAGCATAATAGATGTCGCATGAATAAGCGGGTAAGGATGGGTGGTCTTCATTCACGTGACTCAGCACGTGTATCATCAAGTAATCACGTGAACACATTCACGTGGACGGATTCACGTGATGTCCTCCTAATCTCACCTCGTCTCCACCCCATGGCCCACCCCATGGACCCAGGTAACTTTTACTTTCTCCTCAAGACGGAGAATGTCGAGCCATTGGTGGCCACTCTAGATCAATTATCGGCTAATCTTTCTACAAACCGTCAGTTGCTCAATGACGTGGCTCACCAGTGTGACCAACTTCAATTTCCTCGAGGAGTGGCTTCCTTCGACGCGTCCTCCGACGTGTCCTCCGAATCACCAGATGACGCCAAAGGGGATATGCTTGGATATTTATTGGATGAAAAGTACCAATTATCTCAAAAGGTTGATCAGGATACCACCACTTATCATAGTAACCCTCGCATTAATCGGTTAGAAAAGGAAATGGTGGCATTAAATGCTATCTATACCGCATCGAAACGACGTAACCAAGAGATGGTTAAGATAATTCATGAATATGAAGAGGCCATCGTGGTGACAATATTACCTGCTCTTCGCCGAGATGTTCTTACCATTTCCCATACTGATACTCAATTAATGGAGGAAAAGTTTGCGATGGTTGATGAAGTTTATCGGCGATACTTGGCCAATATTGAGCTTGTCTCCCAATTGGTAAATGTATTTCGTCAATTACTTGGGGTACTAGACACTTATGATATTAGTCATTATCGACTTTTAAATCAATTTGAGGTACTTCAGAATTTGCGGGACAATTTAGTGGAGTTTAGTGATTTTGTTAGCATTGGTAGCGACGACTAGCCAACAAAAGGCAGTGGTTGCTGAAAGAGGCAATTAGCATCGTCGATTTGATCGATCTTGGGTCAATCACTATTTACCAAATTCAACTGATTACGAATAGATTAATATCATGATTGGAAATGTCTTTTTGTAGATGTTGATGTTAGCCATAGTCGCAATTATTTTGATTGATAAAGTGAGATTATTTAATTTTTTATATATATTAACCAGAGGTAATTTTTATTTCAATCAAAGGCACCAGTAGTTGAATCATTAAAAATGAGCAAAATAATTTTTAGATAAGGGATAGACACACTGGAAATGAAAGTTTTTTTATTTACAATTGTCTTGACGAGTTTTACCTAAACTGGAACAATTCTAGGTTGAAGCTACCATCTAATTTTTTAGGAACTACTTGTACTTAAAAAGTTAATTCAATTCAAGCACGGCTGAAGAAATCGTTTTAGTTGGTCAGTTATTAGTAACAAATGATTCTTATTGGTACCCACTTTTGTAATGGTTAGTGGATTATTATCTTCTATACATTTTCTCAAAATTTATACCACCAATGATAATATTTTCTTACGAACCAAATGAAACCCCCAGCCTATCATAAAATACTTCATCTTCCTCTTTCAATATTTTGTTCGTCTATTTTGCTATACTTTTATTTTTCTGTTCGTCTATTTACTATACTTTATTTTTTCATTTCCACGTTTGACAACTTCCCCCACTTTGTTCCACATTATTTCTTTATATTTCTATACTGCTATTAACACCCATAGCCCCACCCCCCTGCTCTATTCTTATATATATTGCTGCTATTGCTGCTATTAACGCCAAACAATGGTGTCTAGACCCAAAGGTCGTCTATGCTCATAATCATTACTTCCTGGCAGCCTTACGTTCGGCCTTGCCCTTTTTCATCACTTGCTTAAGCGCCACCAGATCCAACGGGTCCAATAATTCAAACAGACATAACAACTCATCACTCACCAGCATCACTGCCCCCCAATTGTCGAACTCGCCACAGTAGTTTGGCGCGGAAAACACCGTCACCAACGTCCGGTCATTAAAAAACTCGTAGCCATCCTCCACAACCATATGGGCTCGGCATACCAAGTCAAAGCCAAACTTGGCCAAAAACTTGTTGATGGCCACTTTGCTAAATACATACAGCACCCCTCGCTCGTTATCCTCCCACTCGTTGGCAGTATCGGCGGGGTCCGACCACAATAGATCGTTCAAAAGACCAAAGTCAGGAACATCAGTGGGTCGGGCAATGTTGCGAATCTCATCCATGGAGTTGAGTACCGGCAGCAACCCCCCATGGACACAGAAGATCTTGCCGGCAACAATGGCAGCGATGGGCAAGGTATTGAAGGTGTCTATAAACATCTTCCACGTCTTGATGTTACACCGACGCTTACACTCATCATAAAACCCATACACCCGGGTGACATTGGCACACTCATGATTGCCTCGGAGCAAGAAAAAGTTTTCTGGGTATTTGATCTTGTAGCAAAGAAGCAACAAGATGGTCTCGAGCGACTGTTTGCCCCGATCGACATAGTCGCCCAAGAATAAGTAGTTTGTCAGGGGGGGAAACCCACACTTGGTGAATATCCGGATTAAGTCCCCATACTGGCCGTGTACATCTCCCACCACCTTGACTGGAGGAGACAATTCCAAGAGCGACGGCTGGCTCAAGAAAATCTCCCGAGCAGTGGCACAAATGAGCTGAATCTCCAGATTCTTCAAACACACCGCCTTGGTCCGCTTGCCCAGATAGCCTGCATCCAAGAGCCGCTGGATCAAGTCTTCGATATCAACGGTTTCGTTGTCAGAAGTGGTGATTTTCGAAATCATCTGCATTGGCAGCGGCGCCCCATCCTGGAGGTCGAGGTCGCCATCTTCGTCGTCCTCAATTGCCTGGGAGTTGACCAGCGACGTCTTCAGAAGAATACCACCGTCAATAATTTCCAGGTAGTGGGGGATATCCCCCGAAGCAAACAGGTTCAGTCTCAGTCCGGGCCTCAGCGATGGCCGCAGCCCCAGCCTCAGTCCCAGTCGGGAATGACTCAGATGGATCAGCTTGGTATCGGAGTGGTTGGTATTGGTCCGACTCAACCTGGAACCAGGCTGGGCCAACCCGCCAAAGTTGGGGGTCAGCAGCAAGATGGTGTCGTTGGTGTTTCGCCTCGACATTAAGATGGGATCCTTGGGGGTCACCACTGCCAACGATGGTGGTACCAGCAGCAACGGGTTGGCATCGGTGCCAGCAGGGGTTGTGGTGGTAGCAGTAGCAGCGGTGCCACTGGCACTTCCACTAGCCTTGTCGCCGCCCCCACCTGTCAGGTTTGACCGTGCCACCAGTGGCTTGGCTTCCCCCCCAACCTTCCTCGAGCTCCGATTGGAACGTACACTTTTCCCCGACTTGGCAGAGGCCCCTGTATCCGACCGGCTTAATGGTGGTAGTCTGTCTTTGGATTTACTAGGCGAATTCCCCATAGTGTAGAGTGAGGATAATAATGGGTTTTCGTTCAGTCGCACAAAATGGTGGGTAGCCAGGGGGCACAGGTACACGGTTGCACTATTGGGTAAAGTGGTGGCTCGATGGCAGCAGATGGGGCAGTAGTGACACCAATGGATGGTTGGAGGGTGGTTGGCGTCTGCGTTGTTGCCAATTACCCCGGGTATTTGGCTTGACAACGATCGGGGACACCTAGCAAGAAGAGGCGAGGGCTGCGAGGGGAACGAGGACAAGGGCGAGGGTGACGGCGAGGGGACAACCAGGTGGGCTACGGGGTATTTATATACTGGTGCCCCCTGCCAATTAAAAAAAAAGTTGACGGTGAAAAAAAACCAAAATCTCCACCCTGAAAAATAATCTTGGTGATTGACCCTATCTAATCATATCACTGATAATTTGCGCTTTTCGGGTATGAGCCCGCGTCACCATTCCCAATTGAGTCATACCCATCAAGGTCATGTTGCAGCAACGTGGGTGGAGATACCCCAAATATAAATAGCACCCCCCCCTCCCCCTCATTTTGTAGGAATAGCACCACAAAGGTGATTACCAATATAGCCGGTTTATGGGATTCGATGATGCTGACTCTTCTGTTGAAACTTCAAAACCTCGACTGAAACGACGAGATCGAATACACTTGAATCAGTATGTCATTGAGTATGGTGAGCAAAAGGATTACCGCCGCATCGCCCAGACGCTAGTGTTGGCGTTTTACAATGATCCGTTTGTCAATTTTATTCTCAAGACAGATAATGCCCTGGACAACCATAAAAACCAGTTGTTTACCGCCTATTTTGAATATTCGGTGTGGGAGTGTTTTGCACTCAAGGGCCGGGTATGGGTGGTAAGGGACTTGGACTATCTTCCTAATGATGATGGTGATGATGATGGGTGTGGTCCGTTTGTGGCGGCGGCGCTTTGGAACCAAGTTTATGGCGAAGAAGCAGAAGCTGAGTACTTGTCATTAATGCAGAACTTGAAGCATCGACTGTTTATCAAGTATGAGATGATGACGTTATGGTACAAGTGCCGCAAGCGGCTTCAGAACCTGTTGAAGATGTTGTACGATATGCGTACGTCGTTGGTGGCTCGTAATCTTGATCTTGATGATACTTCGATCATTTGGTATCTTAATGATCTTGGTACCGTCCCTAGCGTCCAAGGACTTGGTATTGGTTCATTTTTGCTTGGGTATACCATGTCAAAGTTACTGCTGGATACCACCAGTTTTTACTTGGAACTGAGTAATGTAGCTAATCGGGGTTTTTACCGTAAACAAGGCTTTTCGATTGCTGGATCATACTCGGCCAAGGATGAGGTGTCGGTGGATCAACTGATCACTGATGCCACCAAGGTGGTGGTGGATGCCATGCTACGGGTCCCCTGTGTCTAGTGGTATTTTTCTCTCACGCTGTCTATACCTCGTGTTTTTTCTGTATAGGTAGTGATAAATTCTTTATTTTCCTTGCATAATCTCTCCTCATCACCCTGCATTATCTTTCTGTTATATGTAGGATATCTAGAATTTACTCTTTGTAGTGGTAGCCACCGAATAACCTTGAGTAACGGCATCGAGTACCACCTCTAGTGTTTCTTTGGGCATTTCTTGAGCCATCAAATGTTTCCCTTCGGGTATTTCATATCGTTTGACAATGGCAGGAATCATCGCTTGAAACTCTTGCAGTCGTTCTTCAGTCTTGGTATCAAGTTCTCCCCGAATATGATATACGGGGGTGGTGATACCACCATAATAGGTGATGGCCTCATCCATACACCGGCCTGCCTGTGAATATATTTGGGATTGAATCTCACTGGTAGCCTTGGGACGAATACCACTATAAGTGCCATTATCGTTATACCGGCCATTAAACTCATCGTAAAGAATATTATTCAATTCATCGTCAGTGAACCGTTTAAAGAACGATTTTGTCCGCATAAATTTGTCAACGTCGGCCTTCCAATCGTCGCCCACGGGGATTTCGGTCAAATACATCTTTTCCCACATGGGGATAATCATGGGGATCATGTCCTTGGTATCCTGATCAAAGTAACCAACGGGATTGACCAACACCACTGCTTTCCAAAATTTGGGGTCAAACGCCGCCATCATCAACCCGATACACCCCCCCATCAGGTGGCCGACAATAATGTTAATGACATTATCAGCGGTAAACTCAGGTTGGGAATGGGCCACCCCATTAAAGTCCCGGGAACTATCCAGCCACCAGTAATCGGAACCAAGCTTACCTTGGTTAACTTCCACCAGATCGCCATGATTGATTAAATCGGGCGCCATCACCGTTGACAATTGAGGTAAGGCAACGTAGAGTTTATCAATCATTTGATGCCACACCGCCTTGTTCATACCGTTACCATGGTTGAAAAAAAGATTGAGGGGGGTGCCCTTTACTGGTCCCGTTCTCTTGTATTTTCTATAGGCAATTTGAAGGGAATTGTCAATAGCAGAATCGGGTTTGCGGTCTTTAGATGCTTCACAGTACCCTAGTTGGTAAGTATAGTTGGGGGACGTTTCAGGTATGAGCTTCATGAATGGTGGGTAATCAAGACAACTTGGACAAGTGAAAAGTTTTATAGGGCTGAGAGGGGTATCAACCGTGGATTAACCGAGGCATGTCGGAACTCGGACTTTTTCTATTGATCATCCTCGGCGAGACATGTGAAATTTCCGGGGTACTGACACGCCAAGATCAACGGGAAAATCCACGAGACAACCATTTTATCAATTAACATGATGGTGGATATGGTCGGTTTCAGCAAATGCGGGGTTCAACGACCCTGCATCGTTTAAACAGGGTCCATCAAATAATAATTCTAATTCATCTCCTTGGTCCACCCCCATTAATTAATCATCAAAGTAGAAAGCGTCCCCTCTTCCCCCACTGTCCCAATTCATTTACAAATCATGGCAATGATTAACCTGCACCCACCTGCACAGTGATGTATATATCCTGTACACCACCTCTAGTTCAATCTTTTGCAGCCAAATGCAACAATCCACATTGGGTCCGCCAGCAACCTATTAACGGGTAGTTTCGGCCAGTGGCCAATACCTAAGGGTAGGGGCCCATATCCCTGTAAACTTTAAAGTGAATTCATTAGGAGGGAGAGGGAACCCTCCCTTGACCCTACCCTACCCATTTCAATCATCTTACCACCACTACTACCCTTCAGTTACCCGTTACATGTTACCCGTTATCCGTTAAACGTTAAACGTTACCCCCCGCCACACTCCACCTGGTAGGTGCTCCCACCTCTAAATCCTAACCTTTAGCCTAGACCGTGCGCGCAGTACAACAAGTGCACTCTGGTTACACATCACCCTTATCATTGCCAACAGCACCTCATCCACAAATATGAGTGGTAGTGTGTCGAATCTGGTTGAGGTAGCCACCGATAATGGCCATTATCCTTTGGTGCACGCGATCCAACTGGAAATTGCCACCATGGCGGCTACTGGGCTCCATCCTCAGGCCCAATCGATGGTTTCGGCCTATATCAAGTTCCTCACCGAACCCCGGTTCCAAGAGCCATTAACGTTGGCTCAATTATCCAATCTATTCAATTTATGGTGCCGGGATTTGACCCTGGTGGTGGTGGGCACCTATTGCCAGCACAATAGCCTCAAGAAACAATTAATTGCCAATCTGGAGTACTTTAATCGTCATCCAAAGGTGTTTGATTATCTCTTGGCAATTGCGAATTATCTGTCTTCACTGATTAAGCTCTTGCGACGCCATGATCCTGATGCGCTTTATCAATTACGGGTATTCAATTTCTATAAGTTTGCCATGGTATGGGGGCAGATCCGCCAGGCAGAACACCAATTGTTTAGTCTGCCATTATCCCTGGAACGGGAAACCCTTTATGAAAAGGTGTTACGGTTTGATCAAAAACAAGTGATCCGCCAGGAGTTTTTCAACGAAAAATTAAGTTTGATCCGTCAGTATAATATTCCCTGGACCAGCTTTATTCATCTGGACTCTCCCATTAGTGAAAAGCTTGATAAGATGTTTGATGGGTTGGCCAGTGATGATATTGGCGAAATCCAGAGTCATTTCCACCAATTGGCGAATGAAATCACTCCTCATGGTAAAATTACTCAAGTTTTCCATATAAACAAGGCGTTGGTGGGGTTATTACGCCGGCATAATTTTAGTCTGAGTGAGATTAATAACGATTTGGTACTCCCGGTATTAATCTACTTGATTGTCGCCAAGCTCGAGGTGCCCGAGTTGACCCTATCGCTTGAATTTATTCAAAACTTTAATTACCAAATGGATGCCTACAAATTGGAAGTATACCTGGTGGCGGGGTTACTGCTGACATCTTTGGTGTCATATCAACCTCAGGAACGGATCCCCAAGGCTCAATTGTATAAACATCGTCACCATAACTTGTTTGAATTATTAAACATGCACCCCGAAATTGATGCCGACGTTGCCAATGATACCATCATTGCTGAGGGACTGGAGTTTGAGTTTTATCCCACCACCACCGAGTTGATTAATTTTATTTCCAATCACTTTTTAAATTATGGTGAATTAAATTACTATCTCACCAATTTGGAGGCGGCAGTGATGTTTTTATCCAATGTCACTTTGGACGAATTGATGGCGGAGGTTCCGACACTGGTGCCGCCGCTTCTTAGCCAATCGATCGACCAACTGGTGGAGGAAGATTTGATGCTGCACTTTGCCTTTCCCAAGGGAACGTTGGTTGAAGAGGAAAATGAGTTGCGGCTGGAATCAACTTCCCGCTCCCCAAACCGGTCGAGATCATCACTGATGATCCAAAACATCACCTCAAGAATTGGTGATGCAACCACCAGAATCTTGACTGATAATGGCCGCGCCAGTATTAGCTTGGGGAACCCACCGCCGCTCATGCCGGTGGAACTGCCCACCAAGGAACAGTTCCCTCTGCTTGATGGTGGTGATATCAGTCTGGTGCTGACCGGTAACAACACTGCCACCGCCGGGGATGACCAGCTGTCATTTTCGATGATGAGATCATTCCTCGGCCGGTTCAACTCAGTATCACAATTCTCATTGGCACCTGCGGAGCCGTTGGGACCGCCACTGGCGACATCGTTGCATTCCCGAACCCGGTCGCTGTCGTATGAACCGGTTCACACCGCCAAACGCAATTCCATCACCACCAAGTTTGCCAGCGGCATGCTGGACTTGATGGTTAAATTCAATACCCCGGTGCCTGCTGTATCATCATCCAAGCCTGAAGATGACGATTTGGATACCTCGTCGGCGACGATCCGGCCGCTCCCATCTCGAACCCGAACCAATCTGAGTTTCCATATTATGGACCGATGGCTTCAAAACTTGGCGCTGACGCTGGCATCGCCGACAAGACTGGCACTGGCGCCCCGATCAGCCAATGATAATGCCCTTGACGTGAGCGACTTGACCCAGTTTGTCACCACCGAGTTTGAATCGATGCTGGTGGCCGATTTAAAGAAAATGAAACAATATTACGATACCATGTGCAGTGAGTTGTTGTCAGCGGCGCTGACTACTACCCGGGGGTCGCCACTGGCACTGGTGCCGCCACTGACGCTGGTGCCGCCACTGGCACTGGTGCCGCCACTGACGCTGGTGCCGCCACTGGCACTGGTGCCGACACTGACGCTGGTGCCGCCACTGACACTGGTGCCGACACTGACACTGGTGCCGCCACTGTTACCCCCACTGACACAATCTCACCATGAAAACACAACTGCATCCAACCACCCAAATCCAACCTCCGCATAACTTCACACAAAATCGATGATATATCTAGTATTAGGTCTATATAACCCATATCTTTATACATGATTCATATTGATGGCTATAGATTAGCCTCCTGTTTCTTAAACCGAGCCACCGCTCGAGTGGTGGGTTGGGGCTGGGGTTGGTGGCGAAACCCATTATAATTGTTCCGCTGAGGCACCGCCCCGGGGGTTTGTACTGGGGTCGACCCTGGTTGCCACCCCACCGACAGGTTGATGGCTTCCTGCCACATTTTGGCCACCATTGCCAGCAGCTCCGTCTCCTTATCAATGAGCACCTGGCCCGAAATCGGTTTGCGATCGCGTTTGGCAATCTTGATCTGGTCGGTATGGTTAAAGTTGGCGGTACGATCGAGCAGTTCCGCGACGGGGTTGAGGTAGCGGCGGACGTTGAGGTATTCTCGATTGAGTCGCTCAAACTCCATCTTTTGTGATACCCGCAGGTTGGACGACAGTACCAGCCGTAAGAACAGGGTGAGGTTGGTAGGGTCTGCGGTGGTGGCTGGGCCAGGCCCCGAGGGGGTGGCCCCGGTGAGAGATCCGGAAAACACGCTTTGGAGTCCGCCGTCGACGCCGCTGCCATTATGATTGACATCGTAGCCAGAGTCATTGGCCACTGATTCCGACCCCGAACCGCCGTTACTACTATTGCCTCCACTATGGCCGCCGCCGCTGCCGGGGGGGAGGCCGCTGCCTCCAATCAGCTGAAAGTTGGTAGTGCTTTGATTATGGGCAAACATTAAATTGGAGAGGGACAAGTTGGAGAAGTTGTTGGTGGCGGCGTCTAGGTGGGTCACATCCATCAATGAGTTTTCCCGCTGAAGCCAGAGCCGCTGTTGGGTACGGGTATCGAGCTGGGACGGAGCGGCGTGGGCGTCGGAGTTGAGGAAACTGGTAAAGTTATTGGAAAAGTTGGTAGCAGGAACTCCTGAAGTGGCGGTATTAGAGTGAGGGTTGGCCAGAGTGATGGCGGCGGTAGCGGCGGCGGCGGTGATTGAAGTATTATTGTGAAGCGCCGGTCGAGGTTTAGTTGAAATGGGAGCGGGAGCAACTGGTGGAGGCGGGAGGTCCGAGTCCCCCGGTGGAGCATTGACCCGTTTGGGTTCAAAAGTAATTCCTCCTGATCCCTGTGAGCTGGGAAAAGTATGGTCCTTGTCGATCTTTCTGGTGAGACCAGTGGATTGTGACAAGAGCATCGACCCGCCATAGGCACCCCCCATTAACTCTTCCGTCAAACTATTTGGTTGGTGGTTATTCTCACTCCCGGCGCCATACTGCGGGACTTGTCGTCCGCGACCATTATCCAGTTGTAATTGAGATGGCAGCGATGACGGCCGTGATGATGGCTGTGGTGATGGCGGCGGTGAAGGCTGCGATGATGGCGGTGGCGACGGCCGCGAAGACGGCTTCGACGACTCCGGGGAAGTGGAAACAGGAGGTTTGCCATTCAATTGATTATACAACTTGCGGTTATCAACATTATCATCATCAGTTACCAGCTCCCCCGCCCCCACATCCTCATACTCATCATCATCCTGATCATCATTAAGTCGTAGAATCGCTCGCCCTTTGCGGGCACTAGTCTTAAGCCCAACATGGGGCGGCAGAGCTAGCATCGCCTTTAATGACAGCGTCAGTCGACTTTTATTGTGAGAAATAGTGGGCCCCGTCTGGCTACCCCCACTAGAAGTCTTGGTCAAGGGATGGAGCCCCAGTAACTTGGTCATACTGCGATTGCTCAGTTTCAATTTCTGACGAATAATACCATCACTCAGCTTCGACCGTGCCAACACCGGACGGTGGCTATTTAATGGGGTAGGCCCTCCAATATAAACCTTTCCAGAAAACAGTTTATTAGACTTGATTTTGGCGGGCTTTCGGGCGACTGCCGCCAGCAGCAGCGCCGCTATCGTCAGATTCGACACCGTCTTGGGACGACCCCTCCCATCGTGATTGGAAGCGGTCCGAAAAGACATATGGCGGTACTGGAGTGGTGACCTTTAGTGGTGGTGGGTGCGAACAACATCTTTGCTGCAAACCACTTTCACCTCCACCCAGAATGGATAGCCTTGAACAACGGTTCCTCCACAGTGCTCCCCGGATGGACCGGCCACTGGAGTACCTCATCAAAAAGGCGGTTCGTCGTCAGAACTTCGAGGATTTGGATGCCGCCATGACGTCAAAAACTGTGTATGTGGGCAAACTTTCCCATTTCACCAGTGAAGAACAGATCTATGAGCTCTTTTCCAAAGTAGGAATCATCGATAAGATCATCATGGGGTTGGATCGTAATAGATTGACCCCATGTGGCTTTTGTTTTGTTATTTTTAAGACGATTCAGGGCAGTTTGGACGCAATGAAATATTTAAATAATACCTGTTTGGATGGACAATATATCCTGATTGATTTGGATCCTGGGTTTAAAGAAGGGAGACAATATGGTCGGGGGATTTTTGGTGGCCAGGCTGGCCAGGAAAATCATATGTATAGAGATCGAGGTGGATTTAGAGGAGGGTTTAGAGGCCGGGGCCGGGGAGGTAGAGGCCGGGGGAGAGGGTTCAGAGGTAGGGGACGAGGGTTTTAGTGTTTTAGGGGGTCTGTATTATATACATTGGTTAGCTATTTACATTATATAACATTACATCTTTGACAAGAAATTGTTATTGTTGATCCGTTCAACGTTTTGTTTACGTAACTGGCGCTTTCTCCACTTCATCACGTCAGTTTGTTTCAATTCGGCATCCATCTTTTGTTTATCCAACAAGTTCCATAACCATGGAGGGTATTGATCATCTTCGAGGGCCACTGGTTCTTCGCCCAGTTTCTTGATTTTAAGATTAAGTACCGTACCGGCGGCACACGACAGAGTGGGCCCCATCTTGGCTGCGGGTTTGGCCCCAGCAAGCACCGATCTGGTGATGGAAAATGACCGTACCAATGAAAGCATAGTTTGTAGGTGATGAAGATTTCAGTGCGTTGACTTTTCAGTGCGCGGATTAGTCAGGAGAGAGTGATGAGAGCTTTGATGATAGAATAGCGTCAGCTTTGGGTTATATATAAATTGGTAATCGACTATTTCTTATTTTATTTATTTGTTTAACTAGTGCCGTTAGCTTTACCTCTGCGATTCATCACCATCGCATCATCTCATCGCACCTCACAATGAACATCGACCCCAACGAATACGTCGAAGCGGCCAAGGGTCAAACACTCCTGTTTTCTAATGAAAAACAACAGGCAAAGTTTGAACTCGGGGTGTGTATGGCCATCTACAAGTGGGACGATTTGGCCACTGCCGTCGATAATAATTGGGGTGGTGCCAATTCAAGTGAAAAGAGAGATTGGATTTCGGCGGTAGTGATTGATTTGTTTAATGAAAATGACATTGTTGATATTCAGCTCATTGAGGATACCTTGTTGTATGCTATGGCTGATGAATTTGATGCAGTTGTCGATAATGATCTGGCGCTTGAGATTGGGGCATTAGTGTTTAAGATTTACAAGGAGTGCTTTTTGGAGAATTATGCTACGGTAGACTCCTTATATGAAAAGCATCAACAACGGGAAGCTCGTCGGGCAAAAAATGTTGTTAATGTTGAAGCTGATCCCAATAATCCTGATGAAAGTGATGATGAGAGTGAGGAGGAGGAGGAAGAGGAAGAGGAACACCATCACCATCATCAAGGGTGTAGTCATGGTGATGGGGATGATATGGAGGTTGATGATGAACCCCAAGGTCCCATTGTCGATGATGATGGGTTTGAATTGGTCCAACCTAAGCGTAAAGGAAGAAAGTAGCGGTAAATAGAAATTAACTGATAAAGTAGATATACGATTATTATTTATTTCTATCTTATTATAATACATTGAATAATTTACCAGAAACTATTCCTTTTTCGCCCGCTTCTTCTTCTTCTTACCATCCCCCCCCTTGGATCTCTTTTTACCAATCAAATCTTCAAGTTCAATTCGATCCTCTTTAATCACTGGCTTTTCTTCAACAACATTGGTCAGTGGTACCACCTCATTAATCTCGCTATACCCTATCCGTTGAATTGGTTGGTTGGCATCGCGAATAATTTGATGGGCGTTGGCAATAGACCATTGCAGGGGATCAACAAGTTTCACCTTACCAGCAGGCTCGGCCGGGGCAGCGCTCTTGTCCCGCTGCATGAACTTCATGGCCATTACTTTCGACGACATCGTAGTATAATGGGTATGGGCGACGGGCCGGTGCGATGAGATGCGATCACCAAAATGTGCTCGTAACGCGCGACTACCCTAGGCAACCATATGGTGTACTTTTCCTGCCACTGGCTCTTCCAGAATGGTGGCCCGTCCTCCTGTAGGGGGAAGAGCACAATCTAAAAGGTACTCTCTTCCTTCTTCATCAATCACTCTAGTCAACATTTTCCCCACCCGAACCGCCGAGGTGATGGTAATTGTCTTTGTGGCCTTGGACGTCTCTAACTTGTGTACCAATGCCACCATGTCATCAAAACACTTTTTTAATGGTGGACAATTCCCAGAACGGACCAATTGCAGGATAATCACCTTTTTCAACCCTGCTAGCGGTCCCAATTGACGTGTTGGCGTCAGCTTGGGCCCCCGCGGCCCCCGACAAGCTCGGACCCCGCTTTTATTCACACGTAATGGGAGGTTCTTATTAACACTCAACGACTTTAACGGCACCCTTGGCTCCTGTTTGCGTTGCTTTAACGCTTCATGATGAGCCCTTGCCCTTTCAAACGCGTCCATGATTGTTCCCAATTGGTGCGCGTGTTGAAGCAATAGTGGATAAACGTGACCTTCCACGTGATCTACTTCATCTTTGCCAAATGTGTATATGCTATATGCCAAATGCTAATCAAATGCTATTAATGCTATGTCGATGGTTCAGTCTTGACCAAATCCTTGGGAGTCAAAAGATCTGCCACCATCTGTCTCAATTCGTTATTTTCCTTAATCAACTCCAACTTGACCCGTTCATTCTCCTTGAACAATTGTAACAAGTAGTTGAACTCCTTACAAAGCTTCAAGTAGGTCGTTTTTAACGTCTGGTACAACGAGATGAGTCCCGACGTCTCCGTCATTGCCAGTTTCAACCTTGAAACGGTGTCTAAGTTCACCATTGTCCCCACCACTTCTTGATTATGGCTATCTTCTATGGTGCCTTTGATGTCTTCTGGCGATTCAAACACCGTGAATGGAGTTTCCGATTCGTAAGGGCTGAACAACGGGGTATCGTTGTAGGGCATGGCGTCAAACGTCATTGGTACCAGCATGACTTGGGGTATAATGGATTGGATTGAGGTGAAGTGGTGGAGGGAGGGGGGACGGGACACAGGGGGGACGACGACAAACTAATGGTAGGGGGACGAACCTTATAAATCTGGAGGTAACTGCTAATGCTTACGCCAGTCAAAATTTATATGCGATGAGACCGGCAAGATGCACAATGTGCGAGAATATACGGCAAATGACGGAGTTTACTGGTAAAAACTTGGGGGAAAGGTTGGTAAAGGTGGTGGAGTTTTTGGTTGGGGGTGTTTTTGTTTATTGTAGAGCTAGTTGGTTTAATGATTCAATCGGGGGGCATAGATCATTATGCATAGGTACCATCGTCGCCTAGCATGTATATGGGCGAGGTGAAGGCGGTGGGGGTTGGGGGAGAGGGGGAGACGACTAGGTGTAAAATTCAGGTGGTAAATTGGGAGTAGACCGACTGGAAATCATCGATTTTAAAGTAATGGAATCATCGGTTGCAATGGAATTCACAAAGAAATCGAAAGGACGATTGTAATAGGGTTAACAGAGGTGGTGAGACATTTGCAATGGAGTTCACAAGTGTGGTAACAAACCGCTATTTACTAGTTTCTTGTTTGTTTGTTACACTGCTTCGGAGTTAAAATCGATAATCGCCATAATTTTGAAGTTATAAACTCGGTCAACCACTAATTTAAAATGAAACAAGCTTCTAATTACTCTTATGTATACTTCCAGATGACATCATTTGGGCTCCTGTTTACTATTTTCCCTTCGTGTACATTTCGACATTTTGTCTTTAAAGTAGTGTTACCGTCAATAATGATCATTATTGCAAACTTACTAATCTTCCATTTCGTTTCCCATTCACTTCTAATTTTAAATCTTCCTTTCATCTACCCAATCGGGCAACTTTCAACATCTAAAATGCAATAGACACCGCCACTCACTCATCCAGCTCAGTAAAATTAAAATTTCGTAATTGAATTGCGGTGACATTGTAGTATTCATTATTTGTTCCATTATCATTTCCTCCTCTACCTCAATCGATTTGCATCCATGTCTAATTGTGCAGGATATTTCTACTACAGCCACTTGGTTCCAGGGGAGGCTAAATCCAGTCATATGAATGATCCGGCAGCTAATGGTTGACGATTCAACCTTTGTGGCGGCTATATGCACTAGCGCCCCTTGTACCTTAATTTGTAGATATAAACTTAAACTGTTACCGGTTGATAAGACACAAAGAGTCAATCATTAAATCGCCGGATCCGATTACTCCGAAAATAATGTTCCATTGGCCGAAGCTGACTGCTTGGAATAGCGATGGAGCAGTACCGGTTGAAGCCGGACTGAAGCCATACTTTCAGACGTTAAGGGAGAGGTACCAGACCGAGATTAATGGCAAATGGCATCTGGAAGGGAGTGGTGGTGATGGGAAACTGGTGCTGGGGCCTAGTGTTGAGCTGGTTCATCTGGGGGCCTCCTCAATTAAGCTGGATGCTTCATCAATTAAACTGGGAGCCCATAGTGTCAAGCTGGGAGCTTCTTCTGTTAAACTGGGGGCACACAGTGTTAGTCTGTCCCATCTGGGAGCTCATTCAGTGAAGCTGGGTCATTCCCATGCCCTGTCCCGTTCCCATGCCCTGTCCCGTTCCCATGCCCTGTCCCGTTCCCACGCCCTGGATCACTCCCACGCCCTGGATCACTCCCACACCCTGTCCCATCTGGACGTTGCCCTGTACAAAGGACTGATCTACAGCAACCATTCTCATAATAGTCATCATTAATCTATACACCTTACCCTACCTAAAAACCAGTTCTAGGCCCCCTTACTCTCTCCTCGTTGCTCGGTTCGCCGTAAAATATCCTCAATAGCAGGCTCAAGTCGAGGAAACTCTTTGGTCAACTTCTTGGCTAATTCATCCCGAAGCTTAGCAAACCCCTCCATCTTACCTTTAAGTCGAGCATTCAGCTTGGCAGTAACTTCAATAAACTCCCGGGTATAAATATCAGGGTTTCGCCCATCTTCAATATAACTAATCACATCCACTGGTACTGGGTACTGGTCCAATCCCTGTTGTTTCCAAATTTCGTCCAAGCTCGATACTACCTGGTTGGTAGTATCCACTAGAGTGGCATGACTCTGGGGAGTGCCCTGGTTATCGTGAACCAATACCCCAAGCTGAATCAATTGATCAACTAGCGATCCAATCTTTTCCGTGGTCTCCACGAGTGGTTTTTGACTAGGATCGATCGAAGACGTTGTCATTAAGTGAGATCCGATAGTGCGATGGGTCCATGTACTCGATCATTAATGACCTCCGCAAGCAGTCGTTATCGCTTGACAACCGGTTACAACTGATTATTTATGATAGTAAATATCTTGACAGTTTGGAGTTGGCGGTGCCATTGGTGGCCAATGAGAGGTGCGGACTATGGTATTGTCCAAATCATGAAACTACATGTTACTTCAAGCTGACTGATGGTCATGATGGGGTTTGGGCATTTTCAGAACGGCGGTTAAACCTTCATTTGTTTGATTTGCTTCGTGATCATCCCGAAGGGTTTGCTATCGTTGATTCTACTCGAAAAGGCAAGCTCATCCCCGATGCTCTCTCGAAAACGGTGCCTATTTGGATAGCAGTGATGAATGGGTTGAATTCTAATGTTGGGGATGTACCATTGGTTACTCCTCTGGTGGTTCCGCCATCGATTCATTGTCAAATTGAGACTAAAGTGCATCAGGCGATTGCTGATGCTACCAAAGTGGGACTTGTTCCACAACTGACATTTAAGGGGATATACAAGCCAATGATTCCCATTTGGGTTTATCCTGGCCAACCAGTTGTCCCTCCCCCTCCAGATTGTTACCCCATCTACTTGATTACTGTATCTCAACTGGTTAAAGCGACCCAAAGAGTCACTCATGAGGGTACCCTGTGGTACTATATCCAGGGTAGCGGCGATGACCATGAACTATGGACAACTGAAGTTCCTGAACTCTCTCCTCTGGTGTTTTGGGATATTCTTCCCGAATTGGTGGGGAGCAATGGCTACTTGGACTCTCTGGGACCCGAATTGGTGGAAATGATTAAATGGGTATACCAGCGGCGACTTTCCCGGTCTCAGCAGCTCCAGAATTTGGTGGAGGTCATTCCAGTGGGCACTACTGGTATTTATTATGGTAAAATATCACAAAATATCCCCCACGCCAGTTTGGGCCAGCACCAACACCACCTGATGGTGGTGCTTTCGAGTCGGTTTTCCATCCATGACATACCCCAACTGGCAGTGGTCCACCATTTCCCCATTGATGATGGTAAAAAGGGGGCTAAACAGTTGAGACAAGCATTACCCCAATTGATTGATAAGGTAAAGTTGCCAGTAGTAGTGGTTTGTGACACTGGCAAGGACCATTCAGTGGGAGTGGTGTTGGCATTGCTTTGTCTGAGGTTTGACCTTGAATGGCACTTAGTGGAGGACCCTCCCCGGGTTAATAAAGAAATTGTCAAGTTGCATTTGGCAAAACTTAGGAATGTTAATCCACTGAGAAATACTCTTCAAAGTGTTAATACGTTTCTCATGTGAATAGACTCTATGTAATAATGACTTGGTTGTGGTGTGGTGGTTACTTTCCACCCAATGTGATTTTCAAATGGCACTTTAAAGACTGAACTTCGTGGTCTTTAAAAATGGCGATGTTTACAATTTGTGATTTTCAAAAATGAACCAATTTTCAACTGAAAGTTTTAACGAACCAGGATCTTAAAAAATTATTGATTTTCAATAATAATCATTTGCAAAAATAATTATTTTCAAAGCATTGATCGTCACATAATATTCGTTACAATTGATCTTCAATGAGATATCTTTCACAATCAACACTTGATAAATAATCATCTATCCAATTGTCACTTTCCAAATCAACATCACCCACTTTTTTGTACCAAATGGTTTATTTCATCAATTTGTTCCCGTATCTTCATTTGCTCTTTAATGGTAGCCACAGGGGTATCCTCCGTTATATCATCACCAATTGTGCCCGCCACCGCAACCATCACCAGTTCAGGAACATTAATCACCATCGTCAGATGGAATTGGCGGTATAAACTACCAATTCTTCGACTAATCGTTCGTAACCCTTCAACATAGGCCCGTTTACCTGGCTGGTCAGCAAATCGAGGACCAAACGCTTCAAAGTCGCCATCACGTCCCAAAATAATCAGCCTAAGATTATTCTTCTTAATGGCTTCAAAAAACTTGACAATACACACCAATTTTTCCTTATAAGATTCATCAGTGAGCATGGCCCGAATCAGCCGGGACCCTAAATGGCAAGAGGTGGCCAGTGATACGACCTGCGTGTCGGCCAACCCCACAATATTAACCAGGGAAGTTTGGGCCAGGCTAGGCTGGCTAGAGATGGAAATGTGACGGGTGAGCCGATCCTGCATCACTCGGAGAAACCAGGTGAGCTCTTGTTGGAACGCTGGTGTGCCCTGGACCACCAATTGGATCAGGGGTACCCACAAAAGGTAGTTAAGACAGTAGAGCCAGGCGATTTCGAGACGGTCCAAAAGCTTAATGTACATTTTTGAATCGGGATGGGGTCTACCATCGTCGTCGTGGTGGTCTTGCCATGAATTTCCCAGTTCCTGAGGTCTCCAAAGTTGGTTGCCTGACCGGTGTTGGCGACGTTCTTGCCATCTTGATGAGGCGCCGTCTTCGGGCCGGGGAGGGCCTACTTCCGCGCCGCCAGTAGGAGTCAGTACGTTATATGCATCCACTGATAAATGAGGCATGGATAAAAGTACGGTGAAGTAGGGGGTAGCATCGATGGCGGAGGCAGCGGTGGCGGTAGCGGTGGGTTCACCGCCACTGCCACCACACACCTTATATTGTACCAAATTAAATGCCATGAACCGATAATAATCAACCAATTGATTAAATTCAGACGCCTTGGCACTAATAACATCATACCCAGTGTGAACCAGAAGTACTTGTTCACTAATAAATGGAATCACCAAATGAGACAATCCCAATTCATAAATCGCACGTAAATAATCAACAACAATACCAAAATACTTGAAAACCACTCCAGAAGTATTCAAAAGAGTGGTTTGAATGACAACAAGCATATCATCACTATTATCCAAAAATTGGGCCTCCTCCAGCCGGTCCATGGTACACAACTTGATCAGATTATGCAAGAGTTTATCAACCTCAGCCCTCACGGGACGAAACTTCAGGTGGCGGTCAACAACGGCGACAAAATTGCCAAGCCAATTTTTCACTTCAAAACTGAGATCGGCATTGATCTTGCCCAACTGTGCACCAATGGGGCCGACATCGGCCGCCAGCGATCCCAGAATGTTCCTGGCAAAGTGGAGGTTAAAGGAGACCAAGATATCCACCAACCCCGACGTTTGGAAGAGCAAATCCATCAATTGGCCATCATCTTCGGCGGTGATGGTGAGGATATCGGTGGTGGTATCAGCCAATGAATTGATAAGATCATGGAATCCCCGGAGACTCAGGTGATGAGAAAGGGCAAACAGAGTAGCCCGGGCCTTCTGAGCCCTCACCAACCCTTCGATGAACCTCAGCAGAACTTCCATGGCAATGGTAGAGGTGGGAGGTGGAGGTGGGAGGTGGAGTGGGTTCAAAGGTTAGTGCGGCGCGCCTTCCGCTCACCACTATGGACCTATGGCACAGGGTATACGCCAATGCCCTGAACCGGCCCATTCTTGGCGATGATGAACACACCACCTTGATCGTTGATAATATCGGCGTGTACCAGGGTCGAGATAAGATCGATGATCACCAGAATGGCCGCCTCTACCTCACCAACTTCCGCATCATTTACTTTGATAATGACCGCTCCGATCTCAGCATGGGTATCGATCTCGCTTATGTCACTGGCTATGAACAAATCGATCGATTCTTTAAGCGGAGTCCCAAGGTCAAGCTTTATATTGACGGGGGGCGGGCCCACCCCGACCGCTCCCTTGATCCAGGTGCCTCCACCGCGGTGACATGGGTATGTAAGATTTGTTCGTTTGCTAACCGATTAGAATCGGTTTATAATGATGACACTTCGTTGGTGTGTAAGAATTGTGGTATTTCTGTTCCCCGAGGGGAAGTGGCGGCAGTTCTTGCCCAATCGGGGCCCGCTCAGGCTCAGGTCCCAGCGGAGTCCGCTCAGACCCAACCGGAGACCGCCGCCAATTCATGTCCTACTTGTACCTTTCTTAATCATGCTTCGATGAAGCAGTGTGAAATGTGCGGCACTCCGTTGAAGAGAAACCGCCGAGCAGTGGTCCAGCGGGATTCTCCCGCCATTCGTATCGAGGGAGGGGGCCAGGCGGAGTACCTGTCGCCCGATCGGCCTTATATAAAGCTTTCTTTCCGCAAGGGCGGCGAAACCAAGTTTTGTCTGCAACTCCAGCAGGCACTCGATAATATCAAGTGGAAACAGTTGCGAGCCGAGGGTAAAATCAATCAGAATGGTAAACTTGATGAGGTTAAACCGGCGCCAGTGGTTCACCGGGGGGGGATCCTGGGGTTGGAACAGCGGGGGGAGCTCCAGCGCCAATTTAATGAGCTGGTTCTCTCCACCTCCCTCACCGATTTACAACAATTGATGTTTAAATTCGAAGACTTGATGAAAGTTACGGGACAAAAAGCCCCGCCCCTCATTACCCCCCTGGTAAAACTCAAGCCTCTGGGTAGCGATTATCTCAATGAGATGGCCCGAACCATTAGTGAATTTTGTCTTGTTAATGTATTTTCCACCAAGGCGGCCATGATCACTACTCAGGAGCTCTTTTGTAAGTTTAATCGTCATTTGGTGACCACCCAGGGGTTTGGGGCCCAATTGATTTCAACCGCCAACTTTAAAAGTGCATTGGCGTTATTTGAACTGCTCCGACTCCCATTAGTACTCCGGAAGTATCAATCGGGAGTGGTGGTGGCACCCAAACTGGCTGCCACCGAATACCTGGTATATATCACCAAGTTTATGGAGCAGCAATATCTTGACTGGGTCGAGGCTAAATGGCAGGTGGTGGTTAGTGGGGGTGATTGGGTCACCGCTGGCATTTCTTCATACTTTCGTGGGAATACCATCGCTGAAATTTGCAACCACTTTAATTGGAACTACAACATTGCCATTGAAGAGATCGATCGATGTATTGATCAAGGGGTGGTGGTAGTGGATGAAAATATCCTGGGTACATTCTACTTTTTGAATATTTTCGATGCCAATGTTTATCAAGTTGATGAAGAAGAGATTAAGCAGCGAGTTAAGGAGAAACTTGTTAGTCAACAGGCCGAGATTAGTGATACGTTGAGACAAGAGTTTATTGGTGATAATCAGTTGGTGATGATGAAAGACTATCAATTTGGAAAGTCGACGGAAACGGTGCCGAAGGATACTCAGCTGCTGATTCCATCGTCATCATCTAATTTAAATGACTTATCGGGGTTAACCTTTGAATAAGGGGGATTGGTTTGACGTGAAATATTTTATTTCTTCACTAACTGGAGATCGCTAATCATGGTTTATATGCGATCGATTCAGGCAACTATAGTTTGTTATCGACCTTATAACTTATACCACCTTCATAACTATCCAAGCCTTCTTCTTTTGCCCACTTCATCACATTTTATCCGCGTTTATCAAACATCTCAATAATCGCAAAATCTCTAATTCGAAATTTTAATTTTTCAACTAGAAAGTAGAATACTTAAAAATAGACAGCATTAGATATTTTCTTTTGGGAACCTTTCTTGCCACTTCCTTATCATTGATCCAAATGCTCATCTCGCACCATCGATTCATCTCCATCCCATGATCAGGTCAATGGCCGCCCCTCGCCGGGTTATCCTGCTAGCCAGAGGTCTCCACCTTACCAATGGCGTCCATATTTCACCAGAAGTAACTGAAGCACTTGCCAGTGGCACCCCGGTGGTGTCACTTGAATCAACCATCATTACTCACGGGCTTCCATTTCCTCAAAATATTGAAATGGCCCAGACGGTGGAATCAATTATCCGGGAAAACGGCGCCGTCCCGGCCACTTGTGCTTTCATCAAGGGAACCCCCAAAGTTGGTCTCTCCAATCAAGACATTACCCAATTGGCGGAACAAGCGCAACTTAAAAATGTAATCAAGGCCAGTAGACGGGATATCGGCCCCGTGATGGCGAAAAAGGGATTTGGCGGTACCACCATTGCTCTGACGATAATTTTATCTCATTTGGCCAACATCCCGGTGTTTGCTACTGGTGGTCTTGGTGGTGTCCATCGAGCTGCTCAACAGACATTTGACATTAGTGCTGATCTTACTGAATTAGGAAGAAGTCCCGTGCTGGTGGTTTGTCTGGGCCCCAAGCTGATCTTGGATATCCCCCTCACCATGGAATACTTAGAGACCCAGGGGGTGATGGTGGCCACTTTTAATGATGACGGCCACCAAACTGATGTGCCTGGGTTCTACACTAGGGCCCTGGGAGTAAAGTCGCCTTATTTGTTTGATTCGTTTGATCAAGCGGCCGATATTATCAAAGGCCAGCGCCAACTCCAATTACAATCGGGTAATGTGTTCTGTATTCCTCCTCCTAAGGAATCTGCATTGAGTCCAGCATTTATCAACGATATTATCGATAGTGCTAATCAATTGGCAGTGTCTCAGGGCGTCACCGGCAAGGAGATTACTCCATTCTTGTTGGCAGAAATCGCCAGGGCCACCGATGGTGCCCTGGTCAAATGTAATGTTGAATTTGTCTACAATAATGCTCGAGCTGCTAGCGAAATTGCCAAATCGTTAGCAGGAGTTGTGAGCAGTAATACTACGCATCGTGTTTATGGCTCTCCCCCTGTTTCCTCTTCTCAATCTTCCCTGGTGATGGTGGTGGGGTCATTAGCTTTGGATACCATCACCACCATGGCCAACCCTACCCTTGGCGAGTCTAACCCCGGGTCGGTGACGTCGCTGGTGGGAGGAGTGGGTCATAATATTGCCGTAAATGCTAGTTATGCCTTGAAGCTGCCATTTATTTCAACCCAGGGCTCGTCGGAAACCGCAGCCCTCGTATCGATAGTGGGCGACGATGTTGCCGGCCACCAGGTGGTGGAAGAAATGAATAAATCTTCCCCCGTCGACACCACCGCCATTCTTAAAACGCCCTCCGTTACCACGGCGCAGTATGTTGCCCACCATGATGCTAATGGTGAACTTATAGTTGCTTGCGCCGATATGAAGGCGATCGAACTGGATTTTACCGCCCACATCAGCCACCTGATCGACAATAGTGACGCTAAAGTGGTGGTGATTGACTGTAATCTAAGCCCCGAGTCATTAGCCAAGGTATTCACCAATTTGGCCCCCGACCTCATCACCGTAGTCGACCCCACCTCGATGGCAAAGGCAGGGCGTTTGGCAGCAGTGGACACGGGGGTGTTTCCCAATCACAAAATAGACTTGATCACCCCCACCACTAACGAACTCGAGGCTATCTACGCTCAATTTGACCGCTTGGGCAAATTCGATGATTTGGACCGGTGGTTCCCTGTGCTTGATGCGCTCAACGTCAACCAATCCTTCCGGGATCGACTCGAAAGAAGTCACCCAGTTTTCCCTGCTCTTCTTAATCAAGGTGTCCTCCAACAGCTGTTCCAGCTTTTGCCATATTTTCCTCACCAGATTGTTAAAATCGGCAAATTAGGAGTAGTCTCCGTGGAGATTAGCCGCTCAACAGCAGACTACAGATCGATCCCCACTTCCTCTCCCTACTGCCCAAAGACAATCACTACTTCTAGCGAAGAAGGAGTGGGGGTTGTCGTAAAATATTGGCCAATTCCATCTGAAAATAAAGACATTGTCATTGCCAACGTCACTGGGGCTGGCGATGCTTTTGTGGGATTCCTCCTGGCTACATTGGTGAAGAATAACTGGTTGGTGTCGGAGATCCCCCTGGTTGAAATGGAATGGTACCAATGGGAATCGATTTACAAGGCCCAATTAGCTAGTGGCCTCGCCCTTCAATCTCGAGCGGCCACCACTAGCGTCATTAAAAGTATAAAATAAACTATCTTTAGGGTAACTCCACCCGACGGGTCAACAATCAGGGCCCTATCAAGAGCGATGCATGTAATTTACACCGGTTGTTCTCCATCCGAACAGCCCAGATATTGACTACCTCTGTCATGATGATGAGATTTAATGGCAGCGGAGGGGAGATGGCAGACAAGATGGGCGGAAACGTGCCGGGGGCGGCCACTCCCTGGCGGGCAATAGTGGTGATGAAGGTTTGGCCGTCGTATGCTTCTAGTCTTTGCCATTATCCCCCATAATCTGCACCCAAGCCTCCGATGTTTCACTCGAGGATTACATGTAGCGTAAGATCTTGGATGTCCCGGACTGACGTAGTTAAAAACCTTAAATTGTGATAATCCGTAACAGATGGATTTTCGGGAATATCTAAACTTTAAATTTTACTCGAATGTTTTGACTCTAGAGTTATTAATAGCTGTATTTGAGTTTACCAAAACAAGTTAATGTTGACCAAGGTCATAGAGCAATAGCATCCAAGAAACCTGCTGGCTTTAGTCAAAGGAGGAAGGCGGCTGGATGGCTTGGTAATATCATCCTTGTGTCAGTATCCGCCTCATTCGGGACATTAGGGATTATCACTACGGCGGCATGATCTAACTAGTTGTGCTAGCCAATTCAAAAAACCTAGATTGGGTCTGGGCTCCGCCGCTCCAAATTAAGATGGGTTTCCGATGAAGCTTATGATTCTAGAAATGGTCTAGTACTGATCTAGACGTGGCTATAGCTTAATTACATGCTCTGTTAGGAAAGTTTGACCATTCCCGACCTATGCCATGCATCATTACTTACATTTTGATCGCTGGTTAGTTAGAGATTTGGGAATTATTTCTTGGTTTTGAGGTGGGTTGATCCTTCATGCGATGTCGAGCCAATATCGATGCACGGCGGCACCAGGAATGGCAAAGGGTTGGGGGAGGCTCCCCGGGAGGTGCCTAGTGGTCGATCACTGAAGATTATTGCTTTGGGGCTTTGGTACACAGCGATGATGATGTATCTTTTAATTTCTTAAATGTCTACTGCGAATTCTAAGTCTCGAAGAGACATGGCAGGATTAACCGGCGAAAGAGAAATTGAGTTGGGAATTTTAATTTGACGTTAAACTAACGTTACCGTTTTGCATCTACCTCCGAGAGTTTTGGCAGTTATCCTTTGCCATGACCTTAAACTGTAATTCCGAAAGATCGCGGTGGGCATCAACAAACATAGCAGCGCGTGATAACCTAGGCGGTAATGTGAAGATATGTAGTAATTGATCTAATTGGATATATTGCCCAGCCTTACATCTGTGGCACCGATTCACTGATTCCCTGCCATTGAGTGAAGGGACAATAGGATCCCATATTTTTTACATAATTCCACAAATAAGGTTTAGAGGCATTAACTGCCGTCAAACTTTATTTGTGACGATCAATCTCTGCACATAGGCCTTTATGCTTACTGCCCGTTTGACGTAAAAAGGACCCTGTTAGAAAATTAATTGCATCTGGAGCCACGAGGATGGGTATAAATATTGTGGCAAATCCCATGATTGTTTCCTCATCAATTCAATCTCATCTACTCAATCAATCATGAAATACTCCACTGCAATTTCTGTGGTGACTTTATCTTCTGCTGTTGCTGCTCAACCTTGGGAAAATCCCATGATGAAATGGAAGTTGAATCCAGGAAGCTGGAGAAACCATGACCAATGTGAGGTTGTTACTACGACGGTTACGTTCTATCCTCCTGGTTATACTTCTCCCACTCCCACGAAGACTTCGTCGAAGCCTACTTCTTCTACGGTTCCCACCACTTCGACCAAACCTTCAACTGCCCCTACCACCTCAACCACGCCTTCTACTATCCCTACCACGAAGCCCTCGACCACTGTGTCAACCACCCCTACCACTACCCCAACTCCGACTAATATCTCTACCATCCCCACCGCATCCTCCAAATCTTCAATTGGATCTACTTCAGTATCGGTGCCCACTTTGACTTCGGCTACTCCTACCGCTCCGTCGGTTCAATCATCCCTGATCCCTAGCGTTTCGGCAACTCCCACTCCTTCGTCTTCTAATGCTGACTGGGTTTATGGCCCTTCGAGCAACAACCATTACGCCAACGATCCTATCTTCTATCTCAATGATAGAAATGAAACTAACCCCCCTGCCGCTCAAATGGATACCCAATGGTACACTGATCTTAGCAAGGTGCCGCTGACTTTCCATGACTTGGAAACCGACAAGTGGTGGTCAATTGGTGCCGACTCCGACATCAGACTCTACGCCAGATTGAATGACTTGTCTGTTTTCAAGTACCACATCACTTGGAAACAAAGTAACCCTGCCGCTGCCACTCTCGACGTCACTCAACTCATGAAGTCGCCATTGTGGGTGCTGCAAGATCTGTCAACTTTGGTCAACTACTCTAACCAATACGGTTCTATTATTGAAAAGTTTGCTTTGGACAACCTTGGCAAGACTGTGGGTAGTGGTGACTGCTGGGTGTTGGCCAACACCGTGCTTACTGCCAACAACTTGGTGCTGAAGACTTATATCCACGGATACCCCATTTTTGAAGCAGTTGTCGATGACAATGGTCAACGGCAATACTTTTTGAACCGGGATCAAATCCGTCCTGGTGATATTGTGCAATACCGGTCGGCTAAGGTTGCTTCTGCTGGAGGAATCTGGTCCTATGGTGTCCCTGACCATACTGCCATTGTGGAAAAGGTTGAAGGCAAGACCATCCACTTGTTGTCACAAAACATCAGTCCTTGCAAGTGTGTTGAACGGACTTACCACGACATTGACTCCTTGCAAAGTGGTTCCTACGTTGTGTACCGTGCCATGCCCAACTCGTGGTTGGGTGGTGAAATGTACAAAATGGGTTAACCACGATAAACTAATGCCTCCGATTAACGAATTTTTTTATAGATTAAAACAGTCACGATTCTTACTGATCAATTGTAGGGGAGACGAGGGGGTAGAGAAGGTGCATTTGCTGAAATGATTTGGACGGTACAATAGATGGAAATGAATTTAGCGGGGGATAATCATGATGGAATTGGGTGAAAGAAATGAATCATCAAAATAATCAAAAGGATTATAAAAACTTAAGAAAATGATTTAAAACACTGATCCAAATATTGTGCAATTAATTGTTACAATTGATGGTGAAAATTTTTGGTAAACCATAGATTGAACATTACCCAATGTAAGTTCAATAATGTACTTTTAATGAAATCAAAGTCCAGATATACATTTTCTTGTTTTGGTACCGATTCGTTCACAGACGGGGTTTGGTTATACATCAGCGCCGCATTCAATCATAATTTTAGCAATGTTCAGATTATTCACAAGAACTCTCCCAAAATTGGTACCTCGGCCGACCTTGGCCAGGGCCATGGCTATTCCTAAATTGACTACTGCTCAAAAGTTCACCACCTTTGGTATTTTGGCACTGGCAGCGGCGTTGGTGGCCTCGAACCAACCCGGAGTTGCAGTGGCCAACGAGTCTCCCGTGACGATTGAAGTTGATTCCTCCATTGATCCCTTCCCTTTGGAAATCCCAAAAAGTTCCTATTCTAACCGTGACTGGGTTCTCATTGGCACTGGGGTCCGCTCGGTGACTTTTGTCAACTTTAAAGTGTATGGCGTTGGTATTTATATCGCCAAGGACGATGTAGCCAAGGCCAAGAAGCTTTTGGCTGGAGCTGATTTGGATGTATTGTTGAATGCTAAAACTAACGTGGAGGTTATTGACAAGTTGTTGGATGGGGGAGTCAAGTTCTTGGTGAGATTTTCTCCGGTTAGAAATACTGACTTTAACCATTTGAAGGATGGATTTATCAAGCTGATTTTGGCCAACCCCAAGACCAAGGAAAACCGTGACAAAGTTGGTCAAGGGTTGGATCAACTCCGGGAGGTATTCCTGGCCAACCGGGGGGCGGTGCCCAAGAACCATGTATTGTACTTGGAAAGACTTGATGATGGCTCGTTGAAGTTAACTTATGAAAATACCACCGATAACTCTACCAAGTTCATGGGGGTGGTCAATGAACCGTCGGTGGCCTCGGTGTTGTTGTCGTCGTACATGTCTGGTGATAAACCTCTTTCCAAGCCATTGCAACAATCGGTGGCTGCTGGTTTAGTAAGTTTGTAAGATGGTGACTTGAGATGCCAAGTTATTTAAGTAAATAGTAGTATGGATAATTTTCACGTATGTTGAAGTACGTTTAGGTTGTCGGTGTAATGTCAACAATTCATAGATCACTTTGGGGTTAATTTGTTCCACATTTGCAATTGAACTATTAGCACTTATTTATATTATTTGTTTGGAACAATATCACCCTATGTATGGTCAAATCTTTTGTTTTCATTCATTTGGTGTGCAATGGTTTACTCCTGGTGTATGTTAGCATATCCCAGTATATTTGATTATGTTGTTGTAATTCTGGTGTAAATAGTTCATATCTTGTGTTATTCAATCAATTCATGCTTAATCAATGATTTTGATCTCTTATTTCTTCCCTAATTGATCAAGCCTTCAAAATTCCCTAGTTATTAAATTGTCATACTACCTGAATTCATTAAACTCAGCCCAACCCCTCCCTCTACCCCCTCCTTTCTCCCCTTACGCACTCACTTCCTTCTTTTGCATTATCTTCTGCATTTATCTCACTTCTTTCATTTCTTTTCTTCAATGTTAACACACATCAACACGCTCGTTGTCCCTCACGCACCCCACACTGGCTACCGTTACTTCCGCACGACCGTAAACCCCGGCTTTATCATTTACACCACCATCATGAGCTGTCGGCGAGTACAGCCAATCGTCCACCGGTACCCCTGGGGTTACTGGAATCACAGAAACCCTTTCCAACGGCGATTGCTCTCATTCACTCCCCAGTTGAAATACCCAAAAAAAGACCAGCAAAAGTACCTTGAAGAATTCCGGATCCGATCACTACTTGAAACCCCCATCAAATACTATGCCAACAAGCCGCTTCCACCGTTTGATATGAAGGAGTTCTATGATGAAAGCTCCAAACTCTCCCGTGAGTACATCTTACAGCACGCCCGGTTGACGGTGGACAAGTTGCTCTGCTACTGTGGCCGGCAATTACGGTCGTTCCGCCGACTCCCCTACCTTGTAGTTCTTCATCCTGCCATTGCCGAGTCTTACGAAAACTACTTGCGCAGTTTGGCCATGCTCATTTGGGCCGATATCAATTTGCCCACCACCATGGCCCAAAACGACGAGTTTGTCAGTCTGGTTATTGACGAGTTTGTTGACTTGCACACTGACTCGTTGCCGCTGTTTTCCAAGGGGTTCAATGAGGTTCTCGCCATGGACTTGCTCACTGATCAACAGGTTCGAGAGTTCTTGGATGGCCACTTGGAGGAACGGATTAAAATGAGACTTATTGCTCAGCAACACATTGAATTGTCCAATCGACTTAATGATAATTTGTTTGTGCCCGGTAGCAAGTTTAATGGGGTGATTCAGCCGTTGAATATCGTCGATATTATTAAAAAGAATGCCGAATACGTCAATGACTTGTTCTTTGTCAAGTACGACACCCATGTCCCCATTGATATCGAAGTGGTGGGGTCAGTATCGCCGCTAATGTGGCCCTACGTCGAGTACCATTTGGACTACGTGTTGACGGAGATATTTAAGAATGCGTTCCGGTCCCATGTTGAGAATGGGGTCAAGGACCCAGTGAGGATTACCATATCCAAGATTGAGGGTCACCTTGAAATTAAGGTAAGCGATCGAGGCAAGGGTATCCCCTCAAAGTTGTTGGATCATATTTTTGACTACCTGTTCACCACGGTGGGAGCCGCCGAAGAAGATCCTGCTTACGCCGGTACCGTGGGGGGTGAAGATAATTTGGTGGCGGGTATGGGCTACGGGTTGCCGCTTTCCAAGAATTATATTGAAGCATTTAATTGTAAAGAGGATGAGGTTAATGGCAGCTTGACGTTGCAAACCTATCCGGGATGGGGCACCGATGTTTACTTAAAGTTGGCTGAAGGAGTATAGATATTTATGGTAATAAATTGACCTGATACTTAGTGATATACTGGCAGGTATGCTGGCTTTTATGATCAGAACTAGTAGGGCTAGGACAGGCCAGGGCTCCAGCACTTTTGGGAGGACCAGGGCTCAATTCAGCGGTCGAAACCAAACTGGAGCAAAACTGATCATTCGAACGATTAAAAAAAAATTGCTAAAAAGAACATGGTGCTATAAAGGACAGAAAGACAAGCAAAAAAGTAGTTCTCAGATAATTTGGGGGCTTTTACTTCCAGAGTTACAAGTGTTTGAAATTATGATTTTTTGACTCCAAAAGACGTGAGTTCGAGCCTCTGGAGGCTCAAAAACACGATGCTGACCTAATCTGAATATTTTTTTACCTTACTTCGCAAGTTCGAACCTTATACGTGACATAGAATTGGGTCACATGACCCATGCCTACTTTACACCTAGGGGTGGTATATCAAGTCTGGAGGCTATTTAGGAAGTAAAAGACCGTACCTAATAGCATTTAAACCGCTCTGATTAAATATCACACCCTTAGACCCCTTGTTTACACTAAATAAGTCCGCCCCACCACCGCTGCTTACATCATCGCTTATCAATTCTTCTCAAGCACTTAATCAGATCGCCACTCGCACCAACCTCAACCACTGCATCTACACCACCACATGTTTCGATTAAGTCGTTCGATCACTGGTCACGATGACGACGTCCGGGGGGTCACTCACCTCTTGGACAATTCCCCAGTATCATGCTCAAGAGACGGCACCGTCCGCCAATGGTACCCCGATAACCTGGGGCTCATTTTGACAGCTTCCACCACTCAATCCTTCATCAATTGCGTCGAATACGTGTCCACCGTCAATTTGATTGCTTTAGGGGGTCAAGAGGCCATTGTTTACTTTGTCCTGCCCAATTCCTCCGGCCAGGAACCCGAATATGCCCTCGTATCGCATGAAGGTAACGTTTGCAGTATCCGGTCGGCACCGGGTTCAACCGAATTGATCCTGAGTCTGTGGGATAGTACTGCCCGAGTATGGAACTTAGCTGACTTTTCGCCAAAGCACGTGTTGGTAGGTCACCAGCTGTCGGTGTGGGATGCCATCATCTTTAATGAAGGGGTATACATTACTGCTGGGGCTGATCGGACGATTCGAATCTGGAATGGAGCCAAGGAAGTTGGGCAATTGCTTGGTCATAACGATGTCGTTCGGGCGTTGGTCAAGATTGATGGTCACCATGTTGCTCTGGCTTCAAACGATGGTTTAATCAAGATATGGAACGTTGATAGCCACCAATGTGTATTGACGCTATCTGGCCACGAACTGTTCATTTACTCATTGGCTTATGATGCTGCTGCCAAGGTGTTAGCCTCATCGGGCGAGGACCGGCTGGTGAGAATCTGGGACTTATCGAGATTAGCTGAGGGTGCCGCCGTTTCTGGGCCTCGCCAAGTGATTACTTTGCCCTGCATTCTGGTGTGGTCAGTGGATTTTGATGGAAATGGTGATTTGCTTGTGGGTCTGTCTGATAACTATTTGCGGGTATTCACGCTGGAGCCATCGAGGGTGGCCAGCGATACCATTCTTGAACTGTTTGCTCAAGAGGTAGAACTGAGCACTATTGCTGAACAACTGGTCAATCTTGATCGTACCGATATACCTGATTACCTGGCTTTGGAAAAGCCTGGTAAACAGGAAGGCGCCACCATCATGGTCAAGGGTCCAGCAGGATCAATTGAAGCGCATCAATGGTCCAATGGTAAATGGACCAAGATTGGAGATGTGGTAGGAGCTACCAAACTGGGATCCAAGGTTGAATATGGTGGTAAACAGTGGGATTATGTGTTTGATGTTGACGTTGAGGACGGTAAACCCCCACTTAAATTGCCGTATAATGTCAATGAAAACTCCTACATTGCTGCTGAACGGTTTCTTGCTGATAATGATCTTCCCACGTCTTATCGGGACCAAGTGATTGAATTTATTGAAAAGAATACTGGTGGGTTTAATATTGAACAATCCCTGGGGTATGATCGCGCCCTGGACCCTTATTTGCAATCAAGTGCGGCTGGTATCCCCCCTAGTGCGGCAGGTACCAGTGCCACAACTACCAGTGCCAATACCACTACTACCATTAATCATTCCAAACAAACTCCAAAAATCATCCCTTCAGAAGAAGCCATTCTATTTTCCGATTACAAACTGGACCTGCTCATGAAAGGTCTCGCCAAGTTTAATGCTACTGCTCCCGCGGGCACTCAATTGTCTCCCGGAGAAATTGACGACGTTGGTGCCTCATTAAAAACCCTTCATACCAAGGGATCCACTGCGTTTACCACGGGATTGTCCATCATCAACTCGTGGCCCTCCGACGCTTCGGTAATAGGCTTTGACTTGGTAAGAGTATCATTGGCCTTTGTTCCCCTGGGTTGGGACAAGGTCAATGACGCCATCACCGAAGCATTATCGCGCCCTACCCTTGGCCCCATGGAAGGTATGATGGTGCTCAAGACCCTCAATAATTTGGCCAATTTCTACCCCGTTGATGCCGCTGTGGTTACCCTCGCGGGCAATTACATCAGCACCTACGACACTAGTCATAAGCAATGGGCCAACGCTGCCACCGCCTATGCCACATTAATGTATACTCTTTCCAGCGAGCAGGCCCGGGATGGTATTGCCATTACCGCTGGCACCAAGGTGGTGGACCTGTCCAGTGAAGCCGCCTACCGGTTATTGGTGGCCTATGGCAATTTACGTCATTATACCAAAGTAAAGGGTGCCACCCCTGAGTGGGTTAGCCATGGGTTACAAAAGTATGGCGGTGAGGCTCGATTCGTTAATCTTGGAAAAGAAGTGGTGTAGATAGGTAAAAGTAAAGAGGTGGTAATGCTCCAGATTGGTATACGTAGGATGGTACCAGATATGTATCCCTAGTAGATAAGCTAAATATAAGTGTGTGTACTACTCGTCGCTGGGACCAAACTCACCTTCAAAAATTGTCGCCGCCGCCTTGCGGCGGTTTTCAATCTCAACACATTCATCCAGCTCCAATATCGTCTTTGCCGTGGGACGATCAAACGGGCACGGCCGCAACATTTTTTGTACCAATCGGTCCAAATTCATCAGGTCGCCCAGCACCAAAAACAGCGGGGCCAGCCCCGTAGTGGTGGTCAGAATGGCACCTGTATTGGTGAGCAGCAGCGCCGAAAACTCCAGCGGCGCCCTCAGCAGCAGCAGGGTGGTATCCTTGGGAGCGAGAAACTCAGAAATATTATCCAGCAGTAACCTCCCAGCATCACTAAGATCTCCCAGTCGCAACTTTCGCCAGGGGGTGCCATTATCTGGCAACACGATATTGGCAGCCATCTCGAGGATGATGAGCCCCACCGAAAAGATATCGGCAAATGGAGTATAGATCTTGTCGTTGATCAATTCGGGAGCGATATAATTTCGATCGCCCTCCAAATCAAAGTCGGACTCCAAGATGGGAAGTCGAGTGGCAAGACCAAAGTCGCCAATCTTAAGCAGCCCCTCAAAGGTGACAAAGATGTTGGCCGGCTTCAAGTCCAAATGTAAATAGTTCTTCAGGTGAATGAACTGAAGCCCCATGAGGATTTCAATGAGAATCTTCCAGATGCGAAACTCGTCCAATTTATAATTCTTATGTTCATCGAGAAATGCCGCCAAGGTACCGTTGTCACAAAACTCGGTCATGATATACCAGTAGTGGTCGTATTCCCAGGCTTCGATAAAGTATACGAGGTACTCCTTGCCGTCTTCGTTATCTTGCAAGTTCTCCTTGTCACTTTCCTTGACGCCAGTGAGTACCCGCAATGCTTCAATCTCTCGTTCAATGGCACAATGGTCGCGGCCCCGTAACTGGCGCTTGGACCGTTTCACGGCGTACTTGCTGCCCGCCAACGTACACTCGTAGGCCACCAGAAACTCGCCGGCACCGATGAACTGAATGTTTTGCATGCCAAACTTGGAGATCAAGTGTTCATCGGCCTCAATGAGCACCCCTCCCTGGCGGGGTATGGGATCATCGTCATCATCTTCCACCAGCATCTCCATGATACCATCAATATCGGGTTGGCCCTTTTTGCGGAGGGCTTGTTTCAGAAAGTGGAGGAGGTTGGTCGGGGTCAGCGGTTCCACTTTGGAGGCCGACACCCCCGGCACGACTCCCGGTACAAGTACCGGCACCGGTAATGGAGCGGCTGCATGGTCATCCTCGCCGCAATTGATTATCAACTTCTTCAAATTGCGTTTCTGGCGGCCTCCGCGCGGAGGGGTGTCTTCGGTGGAAGATACGCTGAGTTGGTGGTGGGAACGGCTGCCAACGGCCGGCGCTGGCAGAGAAAATGTCACTGGGGTCAGGTGAGACTTCTTGACGGACTTGGTGGGGGTTTCCGGCACCATACACTCCATGTCCAAATCAACATCGAGGTTGATGTGGGTGGGGCCCTGGGCCAGACCCACCCGGAAGATCAGGATGGTCAGGTCGTTGACAAAGGTGGAGTTATTACGGCCCAACTCGATCAGCACTTCCAGAGTGTCGTCATCCACCACCGGCGCCAGCGCCGCCGTCTTGTTGGTGTTAATGAGCATCAACGGGTTCTTTTTGATAGGAGTTTCCGGCAATTTGCGCAGGGCGGCCAAGGTGGCGGCGGCCACCGACCCCTTTTTAATTAGCCCCAGCAGTTTGAACGCGGTTTGTAATGGTTTGACAAACCGGTACAGCGCCTTGTTCTCCTTATCATCATAGCACGCGGCTTTAGTTGCCGACAATGGTCCCGAAAACGTCTTTTTGGGGGCATCGGCCATGTCTTGGTAAACGACGATGCCCCCCAGCAGCAGTTTGCGCAGCTTCAGCGGCGAGTCCAACTCCATATCATCGATGTGGTAGTATTCAAACGGCGGCAGCGGCTGTGGCACTCGTTGGATCAGTGATGCTGGTCGCAGAAACGGCAGTTTGAACGGAGTGGCACTAGTTTTGCGCAACTTGTTGGCGGGGACGCCAAGCGCCAGTCGAGGGCAACTCAGGGGTACCAGCGACAGTACCAATCGCAGCCGATCCGGGGTGCCGTAGCCTTGGGGCGACACCATCGCCGGCGGCGGCGGGTGGGGGGACAGGGCAAGCTTTTGGTGCGATGGCAGTGGCAGTTGCGAAACCAACTTGTGGGGGCGCTTGAACTTGTTATGGACCACCGGCGTTCTTTGGGTAATGGGGGAAGAAGTGTCCATAGGAGTGGGCTCGCGGATAGCCGCGGGGTCAATCGCGTCCAAGTCTTCATCCAAGCAGAGGTTGGAGTCAATCAGCAAGTTCAAAAACTTACTCAGACGCTTGATCAGGGGCTGGGGGGTGCCCACCAGCAGCTGGGGAGGTCGCCTACTGGAGATGGAATGGGTAATATTGACCCCCTGTTCGCCATCATCATCACCTTGGCCTTCGCTGTCCAGCAGCGAAGTAAACTCTGCTTGACGGGCGGGGTCCAACGAGGGGCGATGGCGATGAGTGGCAACATGGAACGGGGGCGACTTTGCAATCTTTTTCTTTTGAGGGTGTCTCCCCAACTCGTCGTGTAGATCCTCTAGTATTAATGAGTTGAACGACCTCAGAAAGTGGCCATTGGTATAGTACTCCAACTCGTCAGGGTGGGGCAGTGACGTCATGGCCACGGATGGTTGGATGTAGAAAACAGAGGCCGGTTAACACGGGGGGATTTGGCTGGTTCGTTGGTGGTCAATGGCAGGGATGGAGAAACAAATTTGTTGAGTGGAGCAGTGGAGAGATTTGTTTTGATTGAGAACGCGAATATTTTCCGGTTATGAGACCTTCTCTCTTTCCCGATTGGGCGAGGATAAATCTGAGTCCCAGGTACAAAAAGAGGCCGTCGCCTGTAGAAATTTCAATTTTTTAAAGTGAGTGGGGCTATGGTGGATTTTAGGGGGATAGGGTCGACTCAAGTTAGTGTCATCGTTAGTTGGGGTAGTCCCGTGCGCCATCGGCGATGGCGACGTGCCGAGGATACCCCCGTCGCCGGTGGGGGGGGGCCTTCCGTCGAGCCCGCGTAATTCCCACGTTGGTCCTACTTCTACCCGTTGTTGCCCCAGTGTCGCCGTTGTTGGTGTCGTAAACGATGAGTACCTCGGAGTTTACAGGAGTTATTGTTTACGTCAGTAGTGCACGTATATCTGTGACTAGCGCGGGCGAGGGCGGGTAAGGGCGGGTTAGAGTGGTAGAAAGTGGTGATGTATGCTAAAATAAAAAACTGGCACCGCCTAGCCCATGCCAGGAAGGTACTCTAGGTGGAGATCTCAAAGCACATGGGAGGGGAAGGATCGAGAATGGTGATTATAGTGATGGAGGTAGGGTTGATGGATTTTGTACTAGATTAGCGCTATTGTCATCACTCGGCTAGAAATTATACCCTCTATCACCAAAGGCCACCCCAATGTAGCTAGCGGGCAATCTGGGCATTGCCGAAACAATAAGCCGTTGGAATTTTGGGGGATAATTTGCTGGAATGCTGTTGTATCGTCCAGTTGCATCTATTGTTCTGTCCCTGTCCTCCTCTCTTCGGATTGGTGGCCAACCTTTTCTATTGACGTCATGGTACATCACCACCAAAATAAGGTTAGATAATGTATGGATTAATCGTTGAGGTAAACATCACCATCCCACCACATTCCCACGAGGTTGGGAGGTGCTCCGGCGAAAATGTCCAGTTTAAGCTCGGGCGGCCATGGCATGGAGAGATCGTGCGAACGGTACTGGCCAGGGGCCCATTGGCACCGCATCATCGTGAGGTTTGGGTGGGTGGTGGAGCTGCCATGGCCAATCAGGTCCCAGGTCCAATGAATGGGAATGCCCTCCCCATTCTCCACCAGAAGCCACCGAAGTTTAGTGGCCCCGGTGCCATTGAATTCAATCACTACTTTTTGGTCATCGGGACTGATGTTAAGCGACACCCATTGCACCTGCATTGGAAGCACCACGGGGTGGGTGGTGTCGATGCAAATGCGGTCGGTGATTTCTAATCGAACCAAGTGGTGAAGATGGCCCAATTGGCGCCATAGGTTATGTACTGATTGCGGTGCCAACGTGGGAAAAGTGACCCATTTAGTGCGGTGAAGTTGAAGGTAGCGCACCGATGCAGGAAGATCGGGGAGGTAGACGTCAGGATAACGATTGATGATGAGTTGTAGGGTGTGGTGGTCATCGAATTTGTAGGAGGGGTGTTCATTAAAGAGTCCCACTGTCTTTATTTGCCTGGGGATGACATTGACCTCGAATCCTCGAAACTGGATATTTTTAATACTGAACCAAGAAAATGCTGAACGGAGGGGTAGTTGGAGTAATTCGGTGACATCATCGGCATCGAAACAATGGAATTCAACGAGATTGGTCATATGACCAACATCTTGGTGAGCACTCAATGGGTTGCTGGTAATATTGAGCCTCTCCAACCATGAAGGAAATTGATTCACCAGATTAAACTGACACCCCACTGCCGAAACTTCGACTACCAGTGGAGGCACCACTAGTTGGCAAAGCCCACTATTACCGTCAACAATCACCTTGACCAATTTAGGGTGATTAATTTCAATTTGAGTAAATTCATTATTTGACAAGTCCAATGAAACCAAATGAGGATAAATACCAAGATCGGGTAAGGTCTGGATGTGGTGTAGCTTTAAGCTGGTAATAACAGAAGTGGTAGGGGGTGAAGGGTAGGCTAATTTACCCCCTGCGTGAGCTTCAATCTCGTCAATATCGATATTGTCCACCATCCATACCAACTTTTTAAGGTTGGGGAGTGGTCCCGCCTGCCATTGGATGGTTTTGATATTCATAAATAGTTCTTGAAGCATGGGAGCCCCTTGGGGCCAAGAAAATGTCACTAGCCGCGTATCAAGTGATGATACTACAATCTTCTTAACCAGGGGAGGTAACACCACCGTGACCTCACCCACAATTCCCAAGAAGGAAACGGTGTGTAATTTATCATACTTGGTCAAGTCGACATTACAGTCCAATTGGGCCACCGAAATCAGACCAAGGTTAGGTCGGTGAAAGAGTAGCAGCGATGGGTCCAGTATAAGGTCGACCGTCTTTAATCGTAAATCAGGTGGAGAATCCCAAATGGTATTCCAACTAGTAGCTGCAACCTTGGGTTGACGACACAAGAATTGGTAGGTATATTTGGCCAATCCCTGGGGAATGGAATAATCATCGTCCACTTGGGGTGATAACTTCACCAGGCTAAGTGGATGATGGATAGAAGTCCAGTGGTCAACAGTAAAGTAGTCAGGGTGATTCGACCACCCTTCCCCCACTTTGATCTCAATCGGAGCCTGACAGAGGTGATGGTATAATAATTGGTACGGTGGCTCTGATTCAAGCACATCAAGTAGGGCTATGATCAGGTGAGCATCGAGATAAGTAGCAATAACAAGCCATACTTCTATAGGAAGGTCAATTAGTTGAGGTGCGTTTGTCGAAGCCATGGAGCAAACCATGGAGAAAGCCGTGGTACAGCAAAATGCATGTGCGGCTTGGTAGTTTCAAGAAAATTCCACAATCCTGTATATTTCCAATGCTTACATTTAGCGGGGTTTGATGTGGGATCATTGCGCGCAACTGTGGCATATAAAAGCACCCCGTCTGCCACTAATCCCACCAATTCGCCTCATGCTGCTCAATCCCAAATACGTCACCCATTACTACACTTCATTTGAAGACCTAACCACCCTCCCCCATACCGTGAATATTTACCTCGACTACAATTGTCCGTTTCTGGGTAAGTTTTACACCAAATGGTACGACGAGGTGCTCCCCGTGATCGAAAAGAACCACCCGGGCCAATTCCAGTTTGTGTTTATTAATGTCATCCAACCTTGGCACCCCAATTCGGTATTCTTGAATGAGTTTGCCATTGTTTACGCTAAATACTTGAGAGACGAAAAGGTGGCTCATCCTAATCGGTTATTCTGGAAGTTTAACCAGGTGGTGTTCAAAAACAAGGAAAAGTTTTATGATCTGGTCACTGCCAATCTCAACCGTAACCAAGCCTATGCCAACATTTACGATGTGGTGAGTCAGGAATTTGACTTTGGTGTGGCCAAGGATGAATTGTTGAAATCATTGGATATTACCATCAACACCTCTGACCCCAATAATTCCGGTAATGTTGCCACCAATGAAATCAAATACTTTACCAAGTTTTTGCGGGCCACCAATATCCATGTCACTCCCCTGGTTCAAGTGGATGGGGTGCTCCTTGGCGATATCGAATCGTCCACGTCACCAGCTGATGCCATTGCCAAACTTGAATCCCATTTGTAGTAATTAACGGATATATTTAGCCATAAACTCCTTGTGTTTGGTGGTATTGATCACGGCAGTATCATAGGATTGATCTGATGTAGATGAAGCGTTGGCGTTTTTAAATGGAGTGTTTCGCCACAGACTTTTGGCACGGGCCACCGTTTGGTTTCTTTGCTTTTGAGTTTTTTCGAGTTCTTTTCGGAGTTCTTCGTCGTCATCGGAGGAGGAGTCATCAACATCTTCATCCCCAACTTTTTTGGCATCCACTTCCTCTTGCTTGTCCACTTCCTCTTGCTTGTCCACTTCCTCTTGCTTGTCCACTTCCTCTTGCTTGTCCACTTCCTCTTGCTTGTCCACTTCCTCTTCTTTGTCCTCCCCCTCGACCTCCTCAGTCTCCCCATTCTCTCCCTCTTCACTGCTGTAGCCGACAATCAACCCCAGTGGCCCTGGCATGACTCTCTTTGCCCTCTGCTCTCCTTCATCCCCTTTATCCTCCTCCACCTCAGGAATATACCGTCGCTTCAATTGTTTATGCTGAGGCTGCTGACGAGCATGTTGAATCAGATTCTTCACCCTAATCTCCTTACCTTTCTTACTCTCAAGGGTAGGGCGATGGTTGGACATGATGAGATGGGGGTAACACGTGAACGTTCACGTGAAAGAAGACCCTCACCAGCGTATTATTGATGGTCACATGCATATCCCTGCAGAGAATTCCTTCCTCCAGATTACACTTATGCAGAAACATTATCCTTTAGTGGCCAATGAGACCCCTTCTAGCCCTCATCTCGGGGCACAAATGCAAGGTTAATGATTCTTGTTCGACGCATGGGCAATCGGAGATCACTACTACTAACCAAGGGGTCTTACCCCGACTGATGTTCGCCGCCTAGATCGCCAGATCGTCCTGTAGCTTCGTATCGATTAACACGTTGACTCAAAAACTGTTTTCAAGGGCCCCTAACAGAAAAGTGCGATCACTCCATCCGCTGCCAAGCTACCTGCCGTACATTACTCGCTAATTTATTATCATACTTATACCCAGTGGCAAGCCACTTTTTTATTTCATGGGTAATGTTCGTGTTTCCCGCATTCAATTCCAACTACAAAACCCGCAAGCGTACCTTCAAATGTTGTTCGAGTTGCCGTGTCAAACGGATCAAATGTGAGATCATCCTGAACTATGAACAAGTTGGCTGTGAATATTGCTCCCGAGCTGGTCTCGAGTGTCTGCTCAAGGTCAAAAAGGGGCGGGACGTGGGCGATAAGGCCAAACCCTCCGATACGACCCCCTCCGATACGACCCCCTCCGATACTATTATTGCTGCCACTGGGCCCAATGGTGTGACGGAACCAGTGGCGGAACCAGTGGCTACGCCAAAGGCCAACCATCCTAAATCATATATGGGAGACAGTTCTCCTCCCGAATTTTCTCCTCAGTCGGTATCGCCGTTGACATCATCGTCGGGGATTGTCATTGACGTCAATTATCTCCGTCACCACCACGGGTTTGTCCTGGTGGGGCATAGTTCCGATGTAGTGGCGCTCTGGCTGACGCTGGAGGTGGATCTCGACCTCCCCGACCCCCTGATTCTGCCCCGGATGTACGCAGTGATGGCTGCCCTCGATGTGTTCTCCATGCGTCTGGAAGTGTACCAATTTACCCATGCCGATATCCGGGAGCTCGTGGAGATTTACATGCTCAAGGTCAACTCGTTGTGGCCGTTGCTCCCGCCTTGGCTGTTTTGGGGCCGCTATGACCGTGAGGAGGTGCCATCAATCATTATTTTCGGTATGGTTCTCGTAAGTAGTCGGGACGCTCTCGCCGAACCGATTCTTCGTCGAGTATTCAATCTGACCAAGGACTATCATGAACAGTATCGCGAGTATCTTGCCCGCCTCGAGTTTAAAATCCGTCAGATCATGTTGATCATGCCGCTGTTGTGTTTTGATTTCCGATTTGTTAAATTGGTGGTACAAATGTTACTCCTGATGCATTATTCCTTCGACAAGTTTGGCCCCGAACAAATGCTGGAGGATTTGGCCACCGCCATCCAGTTGGCGGTAGGGATGGAGATTCATAAAAAGCATACCATCGTCCGCATCGCCCCAGAAAAGCACGAATATATCATTAATTTGTGGTGGTGCATTTATACGTTTGATCGCGTCAACGGGTTGGTTAATGCAAGACCAATTTTTACTCGGTCCGACGATTTTAATTTAGAGTTACCATATAATCATATCTATCTCCTCAAGTTTGTCCAGTTGGCCCGGCTGTTGGAAAATATGATGTTGGCGATCTTCCGTCCATTTGACAATAATAATATCGTGCTGCCGTTGAATCGGATGGAAATTCGCTACAAAATGTTTGATCTCGACGAGTTTCAACGCATGGAGTTTAACCTCTGTGATAAAGATCGGTTGCTGGGGGTGCAACCGTATGACCAACTGATAAAAACCCTCGACGATCTCCGTACCCGATTAACTGATTACTTGGAAATGTATACTCATTTCTTCTCGCGAATAATGCACAATTCGGTGATTTTATTTGCCCAAAAGCTGCGATTCGATGATCCTCAAACCCCGGTGCTGATCCCCATCCTGTGTACCCATAAAGCCATTCATAATATCCTCTTCTATCACCGGATGTTACCTGATCCTATTCGCACCCAAAACCCATTGGGACCATTTTCATTGATGATCTCAATGTTTCAAGTGCTACACCGACGATTAAAATTAAAATTCACCCCTCAAGAAGAAATGATCTTGGGAATCGAAGAACAACTAAAATATGACTGGGACATGCATATATCCTTACTTTCGACCGCCTATGACAAAAAGTGGGGGATGGTCACCGAGTTTGTTAATATGTGCAAAATATATGAGGACAGATTCATCATCGGTGATGAGTACCCTGCACTATTGCTTCTGCTCGAAAATGCCCTCCAGGCGTACTCGACGATTATGGACATAATGACCAAAGAAGCATACGCTAAACGAGAAGTATTCATTAGCTAGATTTAATAATACACGTTTAATTTAAATTATTAGTAATACAAGTATAATCAGCCCGAGGTGCCAGGGGAAGTGGTAGTGGCATCCCGAGGGTGGATAGTACAACTCAACTTCCATGCCCGATCCTCTTCAATTTTATTCAATTGTTGCACCTTCCACAATTCCAACAATATTAATTCTTGAAGCGCCGGTAACGGATGGATAAAGTATTCTTCATCCTTGGTAGGTGACGAGCTTGATCCACTATTGGTGCGGTGATGCGACCCCAGAGTGGGTTCAGTATAAGATACTTGGAGTTGTTCAATATCGGCAATGATGCGAGTGATCTTAAGGTAACGATCGATATTGACCAACTTTTTCCCCGTGCCCGGATTACGACGATGGTTAGGGTTACCATCGGTGACAAAGGTTAAATCCTGAAGAAATAACGAAAAGTAGGGGACTATGGGGATGGCATAGTTGGTTTGCACGAGAAATTGTTTCAATTTGCTCCGATAGACATGGTAGTTCTTATCGGGGTGGATGATGCCCGAAAGGTACTCATAGAGCTCGCGGTACTTTTGCGAAAGTTCCTGCCATACCTCCAGTAATCTGGTAATGAGGTGGGATTGAAGCGAGGTGATGATGGCCGCCAACGAATTAAAGTTGCGGAGGTAGAGGCACGAGATCCCCACCTTGAGCCAGATCTTAATCGTGTTGACCCGTTGCCGCAACGGGGTTTCCGGCTGAAGAATCAGTTCCAACACATACCCCAGCAAACAGTTGGTGAATAGCAACAGAAGGCGAATGTTGGGGGCCAACCGCAAGTGGGCCCGCTTAGTGGTAAAGTTCTGGTTGAGAAGTTCATCGGGTTTGATAGCACAAAAGATTTGCAGTTCCAAAATCGTCAACTGTTTGGCAATCTCGAGTCCATTAAACTCAAGGAGTTGCGGGTTGTATTGGGGCAATTTCCACAGCTGACTACAGATAGAAAACCAATTGGTAAACATCACCTGAATGTCCAAAGGCGAAAACGACGTCAGCGGCACCGATGTCCATGCTGTACCCAACGTCAGTCGGTACTGCATCACCAACTTTTCAATATTAACCACTGCTTGTTTGGTTAACAACAGCAGTTGGGGCAGCGCCACTGCTTGGGTCAGCGTCAGTGTTCTCAGCAGCAGCAGCAGGTTCAGATTGATTTTGGCCAATTCATACTGGTCCACCAATTCATCCAGCAGGGCAAGCGTGGCCACCTGACTGGTTTTACGATGCTTTCTCAGCGCCGTAATCAGTCTCACCACCAATTGCTTATTCAGACGAAGAAGCTTCTTTTGGTTCTCCACCAACGACGGTCTCGTCAGTAACCTCACGGCAATCTCCATCAATTTCATCGAGTCTAACGGGAGAAATTGCAGGATACCTTCGTTGAAAAAGTTGATCAAGGTGGTGAGGATGGAGAAGTCAGTTTCGGCGTTCCAGTACAGTTCCATCCATAATTGGAACATCTTGACGATCAACCGGCGCCGGTTCTTCAATTGAGGAGAGTGGCCCCCTTGAGGCTCAAACCGCAGAATGAGTTCTTCGGTGAGATCAATTGCGGAAGCAAACAGGCGGAAGCAGAGGAAAAACGTCGACACAAAAAAGTAATCGGGAAGATTGGCCTCATTGGTCAATGTGTATACCAACCCAGCAAAACTTGCGCCAATCAAATTGCCATTGGGGTCGACTTGAAGCTCATCATCGATGGCTATCTTAGGCTGGGGTTCCTCCACCGAAAATGGCAGGTTCCCCTCGGTTTCAAGAAGCACATCATGCAAAATATTGGCTCCGCCGGGGGTAATCCCCAATTCTCCCGTCTTTCCCGCCCGGATCAACGAGTACCGGTTATGCTTCATCTGTTTAATGGGTTTGTGTTGTTTGATTTGTACCAGATTCAGCTTGGCAATCCCCAAGGTACATTTGCGAATAAACTCCTGGGGCTCAATTCTGATCTTGCTATAATCAGGATAGCTTCTTTCCAGATTAAGCTTGAAATCACCGGTGACATCAAGAAGCTTTCGAATCAGAGCAATCGTCTTGTAAATCAGACGAATGATTCTCAGGGCCACTTGGATCAAGTCCCCCCCTTCTTGGGTATAGTAGTATTCATTCATAATGCCAAATTCATTGGTTTCCAGTTGTTCATTCAATGTCTTGACCACGAGATTCTTTACCCCCAGCACCAAGTCCAGCACGAGCGAAAGGAGGGTATCCAACAGCGCATCCAAGTCCAGAGGCTTTTCATTGGAAAAGTCCAGTCCTGTTTTGGAAATGAATAATAATTCCCGCAAGAGAAGAATGATCTGGTGGGTGAGGGTTTCAAGCATATCACACCCGACCGGATTGTGTTCCACGAGGTCCAACCGGCCAATAATGAGTCCCAAGTAGGTATATAAAAGGCCATTAATCTCGGTGACTCGGTCCTTGGCCAAGGGCGGCACCGCCAATAACGGGTAATTGTTCATATCCAGTTGTAATCGCTTTTCATTGTCCCGCTTGACAATTTGCCTCAGCTCCACCAGCCAAACCTGGAGAAAGATGGTGGCCTTGGTGGTGACCTGATATACCATCAATGTCAAGATCTCAATCTTGCTAAAGTTCAGAGTTCCCCGGAACTCATTGGCCTTGACCATCAAATTATACCAATCCGCAAGCAACAGTTTCCGCAGCTTACGGACCACAGGTCGTTTGGTGACAATCTCATTCAGACGCAGCAAGCAGTCGGTGTATTGTAAGAGAAGACGCACCCCATCCCGAATCAGATTGATGGTCTTGGTCAGAAACGTATACTTTCCTCTCTGAGTACGATGGCTCAATGGGTTGATGAGGAACTTGCCACAAGCATGGAAAAGCGGCCGTAAGTAGTGCAGGTTGGCGATGATGCCGTCGCGATCATCATCATCTTCGTCGTCGTCGTCGTCCAGATCATCGCCTGGGATAACTGCCATGGCAAAGTAATTCATGGGCACCCACCCTCGCTGCAACAGCTCCACCAATGTCACTTCACCCCATCCACTCTCATCGATGGTGTGAACAAACGCCAATTCGTCCTTGTCGAAGGAAAGACAGATCAGAGCATCCAGGTCCAGCTGGAGCAGCAGTGAGTCAAATGGGTGCAACAGGCGCACAAAGAGAGTCAGGAGGTCATCGTCGTCATCGTCTTCATCCGCCAGTTCCATCAGATCACGATCGACTCCGATACCCAATCCGGTAGGGTCGGCGGCGGTGGTGGTGCCAGCGGACTTAGCAGCGGAACCAGTGGCTTCACCACCTCCATTGGCCAATTCCTGTTTAAGGGTCATTTGCTCATACTTGTGGACCAAATCCTGGCGAATCGGTACTTCGGGCAGGGGCAGATCGACTCCGGAGTTGGGAAGAATACTTCCGGTGGCGACGGCAACAGCGGCGGGTCCGTCCCCTTCCTCCGATCCAAACAGCTCATCAGGAGCGGGCTGGTGGATTCGATTGTAATACAGCGCCCGCTTATTATCTACCGGCACTTGTTGCATCGCTGCCGCCTTTTCAACATTTTGTTGAAAGTTCAGCATAAAAGCATGCAGTTGATCATTGGTCTTCAGTGACTGTAGCGTCATCAGGAGTCGGTGGAACTTGTTGTGGAGCTCGGAGTCTTGTCCCCCCACCACCGACAATCGACCCCCCTGGCTGGGACCTTCGCCAACCAGCGACAGCGCCACCGCCGCCGTCTTGGGTACTTCACTGTTGATTGAGGGCACCGCGGCATCGTCACCTTGATAAACCTCCTCTTCTTCATCAATATGGGCCATGGTGGAGGGGATGGTGGTTTTAGCAATTGGGGTCTCCTCTTCGAAGTGAAAGTCATCGTCACCTGCCAGGTACACCAGCAGCAGCATCAGAAGATGCTTATCCTGGGGGATTCGTGGCCCCTGGAACATGATTGCAATTGAGGTGGATGGGTGATTAGAGAAGGAGTGGGGGTATTCGTGGTGTATGCACTTGCGAAAGTGCGTGGAGTGTGTGCAGGACAAGAGCTGGTTAATTGGGGTTTAATCATTAAAGGAGAAATTTAACGTGGAGGGGGGTGGAAATAAAACAACAACCTCAGAATACATGAGAAATGATTGTTGATTAATTGATATTTCAACTCGGGTGGTTATTGACTTGCAAGCAAGATTTTCCTCTTTGGGCCAAAATCAGCGAGTTAATGACGTGCATGAGATCAAGACACGCCACCTAGTTCTTAAAAAGTTAAATATTAAGGGGAAGTGGATCCGTTCGAGGCGACAAATCACCAGCCGTGTGCCATTTGTGATTTGAGGTGGAATCGGTGGTGGTCAATGCCATTATCCCCTAATGGTTAGACATTGATGGCATTTTGGATTTAGTGTTCATAGGATCGCGTCCGCGGGGCCATGGGAGACGTGTCAGCGCTCATATATCAGATTGGTGGTCAATTTGATTAACATGAGACGCGTCAGATTAGTTGAGATGGCCCGACGCGCCTCGCCCAGGCGACGGGGGAAGTCGGATGGTGACTGAACTGTCGTTAATAGTGACAAAAGAAGTGGGTTGAGATGGTAGCAGTAGCAGGGGAATCAGCAGGGGAATCAGCAGGGGAACCAGCAGGGGAACCAGCAGGGGAACCAGCAGGGGAACCAAGCTAGTATTTTCGTCACCTTCTTCTTCTTCTTCACCAATTTCACTGAGCCAGTTGATGCGGTACTGGGCTGCATTTGCAGCATGGTTGCCCCCCGTGATTTCGAACCATACTTTAGACACGAGACCCTTGTGATGAATTTTCACCACATCCACCAACCTTAATTGGTGATGACTAACCTTGGGTTGGTAGATGGATGCCAGAGCAAATTGGGGCGATTTCTGGTACCAGTCCCTATAAAAAATGAATCGTGCGTCCACGGTTAAAAAATCATTGGCGGGCACCATCATGATGCGGCTCACGCTGGTGGTGGGATCGGAACCAGGATGAATCGGCAGCGATGGCACCTGAGTGGCCAGGTCAGGCCATGGCTCCAATCGCTGATATTTAGTATCCAATCCTCCCGTAATCACCACTACTGCCTCACTCCCCATATCCGCTAACATGGCATTGAGGCCCGCCATATGCAGCTCGTACTTTGAAATCGCCAGCCGCTGGAGTAAATCAGAGTTGGTAGGGATGGTGGGGAGGCGGGTGGTGATGTCGATGGTGGCATTGGCATTGGCAACCGCCGCCGCCGTCTTTTCAAGTTGGTAGTGAAGCATTTCCCCTCGAAAACAATTGATTAAATGGTAGCGGTAATCCTCGACAATCTCGTGAAAGTTGTACACCACCACGAGTGCCAGTTCGGGGAGGGGTTGGTCGAGCAACACCATCAACTCACCGTAGCTACAACACTGGTACCCCACCAACTGATGGTTAGCCCATTTGGGGAGGTAGTGGCGGTGGCTCTGCACCACCAGCCACGGGAACCGTCCAATACAATCGATCACCACGACGTGGTTGGTGGTAGTGAGGCCAAGATGAGTGACAATCATGTTGGCGATGGCTACATTGGGCCCATGACAGGCCGGCGTCAGTTGAAAGTCGTACACCCCAACATCAAAGGTGAACCCGTCGCCTAATTGGGTACTGATGCCAGCAAATTGGCTCTGCTGGGTCTGGAGAAGGTCAAACACCGATTGCATCGAGGTAGGCCACCACCATTGTCACTTTGCGAAACGTCAGTGCCGCAAAAACCACCCCACGTGATCAAACTCGCCAGCTAGGGCCGCTGCCGCCAACGTTGCATAGGTAGTTTCACATGTAGACGATAGCGTAGACGACGGATCACTGGGGTCCAGTCGTATCGGAATCAGTAGCCACCGCCCCGATGTCTCTCGGATCAATGCTAACAAGCTTATCTCATAATGAGGCCCATCGATGGAGTGAAGAGATAGTTTCTAAATTTGTTGAGTGGGTGTCGGCGCCCGTCAGCGATTGGTCAAAGTTAATTCTTTCTGAGGCAACGTTCTAGCCGGGTGTGCACTTGACGGTAGCCTCAGTCCATGCTTGATGACGAACCTTACCATTGTTAACTCTGCCTCTCTCCCTCTACCTCGATCCCCCCACCAATAGGGGACAACCGAAGGGGAGGGTGGTTCCTTCAGTTGGCTAGATCTCTTGGCTCTGATGATGATGTTACACCGACGATTGTAGTACCTGAACATTAACGCATGGTAAATTCCACAAAGTGACATGTCTGACACGACTCGTCGTGATCACCTACATTAGTACCGGTGGCAGGGGTCATCTCGACACGTAAACAAAACCTACCTGCATCAAACCTTAGCTTAAAGGTACTACCATTAATAAGTTTGGCCCGCATCCACCCGATTTAAGGTTTGTGAAGGTGGCAGCAAACGGCCACCAATCCACTTCAGGCGGGGCTTCCGAGTTTGGTGCCTGTACGAAGGGTAAGTTTGAGTAGCAATCATTGCCATGGCCCCCGTTGTTGTTGTTGTTGATTTCTCTGGTTGACCTCCGCTTAACTTTATTATTCATTTGAGCTCGTCTGGTTATTTTTGTGGGGCATTAATTTCACCATGACGAAAGTTAACGTTGTGTTTACTATTGTAATAGATTTTGAACGCGGTGCATGGGCGTTTAGTAGAAGATAGGAGGGCCTAATTGTCGTAGCAGGGAATTGGTGAAGATCATTGGATTATCTACGACGACATTGCTGGGTCTGGGGTCGACGTGGCTATTATCATCACTCCCGAAGCCCCCTCGTCACTTGCCTCCAAGCGAGTTACCCCTTACTTTGTAAAAAATATTTTCGCGACTGACGAATTATGCACCGATCCCAATCACCAGGGGAGAGGCCCCGACCCTGACCCTGACCCTGCTCCCCCTACAACTCAGGGTGGGGGACAGCCTATTGGTTGCCACTTCCAGGCACCCAATTGTACGCGACTTGTTCGTGACTTTCATGCATCTTGCATACATCGGAGAATGTGCAGCACAATCCGTCGCCAAATTTATTCTGGCGTGGCGGCAAACACTATAAAACCGGGGCGCCTCCCACTTTTTCATTAACAGCTCTCCAACTACTTACTTTCGTTATGCAATACAGATACTTGTTCGCTGGTGCCCTCGCCACCTCCGCCGTCGCTGAAACCATCATCACCGGTACCACCCACACCACCGTGTCGATTGAATCGTGTGAAGACCACAAGTGCCACGAAACCACCGACGTGCCCCCCACCTCGGAAGCCCCCAACACTGTGGTCATCACCGCCGGTACTTCTCACACCACCGTTTCCATCGAATCTTGTGAAGACCACAAGTGCCACGAAACCTCGGCCGCTCCTCCTTCCGTCACCCACTCGGTGGTCACCATCACCTCCAACGGTTACGAAACCGTCTACACCACCGTGTGCCCCTTGACTGAATCCACCGCTGTGGTGCCCCCTGGTACCGAAACCGTGGTCAACCCCCACACCGAAGTCAAGACCGTGTGCCCCCCTGAAGGCTGCTCTGCTCCCGCCCCCGTGTCGTCTTCCGCTTACGTGCCCCCCGCCGTGGCTCCTCCCGTGACTTCTTCCGCCTACGTGCCCCCCGCCGTGGCTCCTCCCGCTCCTTCTTCTGAAGTTGTCCCCCCCGTCACCACCTCCGCTCCCCCTGCTAAGGCTGACACCGTCGTTGTGCCCCCCGGTACTTTGACTCAAACCATCTGCCCCCCTGAAGGTTGCGCTCCCGTGGTTACCCCCGCTAAGAACGTCTCTTCTACCTACGTTCCTCCTCAACCCACCGTCAACCAAATCTCGGAAGGTGCCGCCGGTAGAGTCACTTTCGCCGCTGCCGCTGGTTTCGTCGGTTTGGTCGCCGCCTTGTTGTAAGCGGATCATCTCTATTTAATCTGATACCTACTCTCATCTCTCCAAAAATTGAAATTGCCACCTAGTATGGATACTTAGGTATATAATTCAAACCTCAATAAATTTTGTACTTGTTTAATTGATTTGGTGTAGTGTTTTACTTCTGCGGCGGCGTGGTGCTGATTAGGGTTTGTTTTAGGATGGAATGATTATTCCTAATTGAGACGGGTTTGGCCTCACCAGGTGAAGTTTGAGTTTAATGGGAGGCCAGGCGCGTACGACGATGGAGGAACTTAATGGATTTGTGGAGGTAGCCCTTGCCCTAGTGATTTCACGAGCGAATTGTCCACGTGATTCGGTCACGGGATTGGGCCACCACGTGATCAAAGTCATCCCCCCACGATTGAAACCACACCAACTAAAACAGATAGTTGCTATGTTCAATAATGCGCTAATGCCACCGCGGAATCTTTTCACGCAATCTTCACCGGAATCTTTAACTAAATTGCTCGATGTTGGTGAACCGTTTTCCAACTGCGTCCTTGTTGAACTGCGTCCTTCTACCCAATTAGGCACCGAGCGCATGTCCCCGACCCCAGCGCCCATGGCCACCACCCACTTTCTCCACCCCGTTAAACCTTTGACTTAGTCCCAATCTCCTCATCCTCTCCTCTTCTAGTTATCTTTACCTCCTCAAATCATTGACCCCACATATCGTCGATATCGGGAGTGATGGCGCATCTCGAGCGCATTGCTCGTCCCAAACCGGCGAGATGGGGAAGTCTATAAAGGAGGATTATCCAAGTTGATGATCAATAATTATGACCTCCACCATACGTTCCAACAGTACCACTTCAACCCAAATCCGTCAGCTCACCATGGACGACGTGCCAAAGGGCATCACCACCCTCTACAAGGCATTCCGCCTGGATGCTTTGGCAGCATTGTTGGTGGCCGATATCGAAGATGCTGAAGAACAAAAGCAAGTGGAAATGACCCTCTATGAATGTTACCTCCGACAACACATCCTCAAGGGATTGTGTTTTGGTGTTGGCGAGGATGACGACTCATTTGAAACTGTAGCGATCTTTGCCCTGCCCACTCTGGAGCAGGACGGCTTGGGTAGCTTTGACACCATGATGGATCTGGGCTACGGACAGTTGTATGAGAAATTGTCCCCCATTGGTCGCAAAAAGATCTTTTCCCCCACTGGATTGTTGAACTTGTTACATGATCTGTGCCATCGTATTTTGCATGAACCCCGGTTTAGATCAAAGCCGTGCTGGACATTGGTGTACGTTGGTCTGACTGAACGTCTGAGGGGCAAGGGCAATTTGCGTAAGATTTTCAACTACATGTTTGATCATTACATCACTGGGGATCTGATTGTGTACTTGGAACTGCTGAGTCCCACCAATATTCCCATTTATCAACGGTTCGACTTTCATGTGGTTGAAGATATCGTTCTTGGCAATCAATTTGATGGAGCGGTCGAGGGCAAGGACTATGCCATTATGAATGTGATGATCCGGGGCCCTGGTGGCAAGGATTGGAGAGATTCGACAAAACTTTAACTTTATTCAATCGCATAGTATCGTAGATATAATCAACATCGCCATAGATAAAGTGTAGTGAGTGGACAATGAGACTGGCCTGGCCTCGCTCGTCACTACCGTCGTTTCGTAGAAAACTGGCTTGACAATAGTTGTAGCACTTTCATACCATCTAGTTCTTCAACATCATAATGACAAAACCATCAATTACTAAACCTCTCCAATATGATTGTACTAATTAATCTATTTACCGGAATATCCTGTCCATTCGTCCCATTACTCTTCCATATCTTCCCCACCAATATCTTCACCATCAACGTCGGAATCATCATCAAGATCGCCAGCTTCCACCGACATGAGGGCTTCGGTGACTTCACCTTGGTACTTACGGGCCATCCGCGATGGCTTGCCCGTGGAAGCAGATTGTTCCCGAGCTTGTTGTTGCATCAGCTTGACTTCATCGTGGAATGCCCGCCGGACACCGCCATTGGTCAATACATCCCACAATTTAAGACCACCGGTAACCCCACCAACCACGGCACACCCTGCCACCTCAATATCCGGAGCAAACAGCGACGTCAACACATTGCCCACGCCAAAATCTCGAGAAATGACCATCAGCGGCAGTCCCTGCAGGCACTTCCACAACTTTACCGTCTTGTCACCCATGGCCGAGGTGATAACCATGCCAGGAATGTGTTGATTAATGTCCAAGGACGAGATCCCCAGATCATGTGCATGCAATGTCCAAATGGGCTTTTTGTCCTGTCTAATGTCAAAGCAGTACACGTTACCCTTGTCGGTCCCCGCGTAGAACAACTCGGGCAGAGACCCCCACCGGACGTTTTCTACTTCTTCTGAGTTGCCAATCTTGTATACCTTGGACATCGCCAGCTCGTCGGAGATCCGCACATCGGACACGGCTGTTTTGGAGTCGTAGCCCCCGGTTAATAAGATCTGGGATTCTTGAGGGTGCCATTGCGACAGCGACACCACGGTGCCATTGTGAATCTGGGCAAATGACCGCACACAATCAGCGGTGTTCAAATCCCACAACTTGACAGTATGATCGGCCGAAGTAGACGCCAACACCAGTCTATGGATGCGGTTATGCGATAACGACAATACTGCATCGGTGTGATGGGTGGTGACGTGACCCTTGCCCTTTTTCTTCTTCTTGCCGCCAATGGCCTGGGGCTTGCCCAAAATGACATCGGGGAAGGCCTTGTCAAGGCAATCAAGGTTCCACACTTCGATTTGAGGGTCCATGGTACCAATGGCAGCAAAATTACCAATATTTTTATCGCCATCCTCGACAATCAGTCGTCCAGGACGGTAATTGACCCATTCGACGCAGAGGGGGAATGCTGGCAACATGATGTCGTGGTGAACGTACAAGTTGGCTTCTCTAATCATCCCGGGGGCCATTCCTTCATTTTCAAAGTCACCCTCTTCTTCCTCGGCCCCTTGAGGAGCCCCAGCCCCATCGTCGTACACGTAGACATCCAAGTAAGAAATGTCATCTTCAGTCCGAGTGGAGAGAACCAAGTTATCGGTGGGATAGATCTGGTGTTCGGCTTTTTCCTCGTTTTCATCCTCTTGGGTGGGTAACAGCAAGTAAGGGTCTTCACCGTCTTCACCTTCATGGTATTGAACTTCCAGCAGCAACCCAGGAAACATCAGAACTTCTTGACCATTGGCATCAATATCGTCGTCATAATGTTCCAAGTCGTAGGCCTTAAGGTCATCGTCGATCTCAAGCTGGTTTCCAAGCTTATTTTCTTCAACTTGGGCATCGTGTAAATCCTCCTTGGCATCAGCTAATTCAAGCTTGGCCAACTGGGTGATTCTTTCCATCTCAGTATCATCCAATTCATATTGTTCTGGGAATTCCAGGGCAAACCCCCTAGGCGTCCAAGTCGAAGAGGAGATCATTATGGTGAGATGGGATGCGATGAGCGCGCAATGAGGTAAATGGGGAGGCGCTCGCACAAGATTAATACTAGCAACGGTGTAACGATATTCATGTGGTTGGAGGGATATTATCTATAACCACTTGGTTTTATTACCTGATTTATCAATAAGGGTAATCCATGGAATAAGGGATAAGGGGCTTGTGTTCCCCTGACGACATGAACACAAATTATTACTAACTTCTGTAAATAACCTTTTAGCGTACGCTTAGCTTAGGGCGCCCCCAAAATTACCCTGATCCTAATTGATTCTACCGCCAGCGCTACCGGTGTCCCCTGCCCTGTAACGTCACCCCAACACGTTATTTGGGTATTGACGTTGATACCGCTCTGGTTGTAGATTACACCGCGTAGACCCCAGTGGAGGCGAAATGTACCGATTGGTGTGTCCACTGCAAAAGTGTAACCACTAAAATTAGCTGAATATTCCCGCTGCAAGAGTATGACCACTATGGTTTGCTAATTGGACCCTAGTATCATACCGCTTCCGCTGCTTTGGTCAATTCACTGGGTTCTGCTGGGCTCTGACCAGTGGACGGAGGACGGCAGAAGATGGTGGAGGTCAGCGTAGACTGGTGGAAGTCAGCGGAGAGTGGAGGTTAGTGGATACCAGTGCAACCAGCGGAACATGATGGAGGTTGGCGGAGATCGGCGGAGGCCAGAGGAAAGCAGAAGCCAGTCATCACTAGCACAAAGGGTCCGGCGGACCTAATGAACGTCTACCATAACCACCATTTACACTCCAATTGACACTTTGGGACAGGGGGTGCTGTCAGTACCGGTAAGCCACCACATTCCCCAGCCTGTCGTTGACGGTGTAAGCTCCATCAATTGAGCCAATGCCAATGATCTATCAAAAGTTTCGCTGCAAGAAAGTTATATCATCTTTAACTCCAACGGCTATTACTAGAGTTACCGAAATTTAGACTATCATGAACACGGTATAAAGAGGTTTATGTGCCCCTTTGATCGATATACCTAAATACTAACTGTGTTGATGACTCCTTTAAGAGTACTCTTTCAACCAACTCCCACCTAATTTACCCCTACGCTAACGCTTATCCCTTGATAATTATTTGAATACCTCTAGTAAGAGTCTAACTATCCCAAACACATGTCTAGTGTAGCTGTCTCAGCTTACTGTCTTGTCGTTCCTAGGTCTTGCAAGTCCTTCGTTACCCGCTCCTACTGGAACAACTGAAGTTAGATATTCCCACCTATGCTACTGCTGAATCTGGCCCTGGACCTTCACTCCAACACGTATAGAAGCATTCTCCTGGTTGTCCATCTGCTCAAAGCACCATAGCGCTGGCATTAGCCTCATTGTAGCCTTAATCGACTATTAATGGGTTCGCTTTAATGCCCAACCACCCACTCGATTCGAACTAAAGATGTTCTGAAAAATTCATTATTTCTCACAAATGTCAGTTTTTCTTGCAGCTACTTCCAATTATTGTTGAGCACTCACCGGGCTAAAAGTCTAAGAAGCGCGATTCATATCCAGTTCAAACATATTTAACTGTGCCATTATATCAAATTAACACTAGTATGGTATTTTCGTGGTCTAATTACCCGAGAATAACTCCAGGTTGTCATTAACAACCCCGAGATCTAATATGTATGCGGCCTGCAAGGAGTGTTGTTTTGTTGTTTGTTTCATTAGACGAGTAATGCTAGACGAGGAGCATAGAATAAACAAATGTCGAATGGAAAAAACTCGGTCGTTTTGGTGTATCGATTGATGAATAAGTGTAAAGATCTCATTACTATGGGATTGTGCGCCCTTGATTGACATTTTTGGTGTCAAAAAATCTAAAAAGTGCTTGGTTGCAAAAACTTGAATTGGGGAAGGGAGGTACCCCCAAATTACTGATGGCGATTTTAAAAGTAAGTAACGGGGCCGAGAAGGTAAACAAGGGTGGCAAATGGTTTGATAAATTTCCATTGCGAGGAATTTGGTTACAGTAACATCATTGAGAGGAGCCGACTATAAATTCACTCGCCCCCCCCGATTTTATTCCCCATCCCAATTTCCTATTTTGCTATCACCCAAGACTTGAAAAAGTGCCATTGAGCTGCTGATGTTACGCTGGTGCCGTGAAAGGAGCCCATACCGATGAATGACTTGGTAGACTTGGTAGGTTCTGGGAATTCTATTAAAGTGAATTTTTGGGACTATAGTGGTTGGTACTTGGAATAAGCTTATTGATGAGTTCTGGGGGCACTATCTACTACTATAAGTACTTGGGACTCAATCCAGCTTCTGGAACCAAACCAATGTGACTACTTTGGTTTCAATCTACTGAGATTTCTCGGGACTGTATCTATTGTGATTTGTGTCGATGTGCTATCAAGTATGAGTTCTGCTCTATGATATGTTAGGGTTTGGGGGCTCTACTAACTGTAAGTCCCAAGAGTTCTACTACAGTGTTGGGTTCTTGGGACTAATATCGATGTGTTGGTTCCGTGAGCTCTACCAACAGTTGGTTCTGGGCCCTACTATGTAAATCTAGTAGTGGATTCAACCCGAGGTGGAGGTGGGGCCCTGAATGGGAGCACCACGAAAAGTGTACGGTGTTGTGGTGCATAGGGTGGTCACAACGAGCGACGCCCTTACAGCATGTGTTTTTTTGGGGGTTTATACCTAGGGGTAACCTAGATGTTTTCCCCCCTTCTTTTTCCAAAGGTCACTAGTGTTCACCAGTTCAGAAATGTGTTTGATATACCCCAGATCCACAATCGTATTTACTTATTTCGGTCTCATTGTATTACTGACTTATCATGCCTACGCCACAAAAGAGCCCTCCATTACCAGTGTCGACTGTGGATCGACGCTTCTACTATCCCCGGCCCTGGACCGTCATTACAACACATTTATTATACAAAACATCCCCTAATTGGCCTTTGCCAATAAATCAAACGATCCTGTGCCCACGTTGGCCAATTTACCCATGACAATCTTTGCAGATGGCGATTCCAACTTTTCCCGGTCACCGTCCAAAACCGCCTTAGTCAAGAAACCACAAGTAGTTTCGTAAGACATCTTCATGAACGACGAAGTCAGAGAGTCGATACCTTGACGGTTAAACGCCAAGTAGGTCCCTTCTCTGGTCATGAAGTCCCCAATCAAGTCCAAGTGACGCGACGACACCGAAATACCATAAGTGTCGAACACTCTGTAGATTTCATTAACGATGGTTTGACGGGCCGCTTCAACCCCGTAGGTGTTCAAGACAGCAGCGATATCGTTAGAAGTGATCTTGTCAACATCAACAAATTCATCTTCTTCCCACATCGCTCTGAAGTTAACCCCTTCGGTGGTCAATGCCTGGGGATCTTGTTGGTCCCGGACACACCGTTGAATGTGAGGCACTTCCCGAACCACCAGTGCCCGGCACATATCTTCAACGATATTAACCATCAACAACTTGGGAGGCAAGGTATCACCTTTACCTCTCAATTCGAGGGAAAACTGACACCATTCACCATTGGCGTCATCAAAGTCGAAGCGGGTGATGTAATTATTTTCACACTTGACCCGACGTTCCCGTTCCTTCGCTTCACCCAGAAGAGCTTCGGGCGTGGCCTCGGTCTTTTCCATATCGACATCGGAATCCAGGTCCAGGTCCAGGTCCAGGTCCAGATCGTTGTCCAGTTCCGAGGCTTCGGCCTTTTGCATGATTTCCACTTCTTCATCATCAGGGCCATCGTAAGAAACCGCTTGTTTCTTCAGGGTATCTTCGGCGTCGATATCATCATCATCCACCAGTTTGACAGTTTCAAGGTCGATCTTACCCGCCAGAGTCCCCACTTCTACCGGTTGTTTCTTGGCCGCCTTCTTCAATTGCTTAACCACTTCTTTTTCCAAAGCTTGTAAGAAGGGACCCAGCACTGTATGTTCAAGCTGAGCGGGGGACACGTCGTACTCGTCCTGGTATTCTTGCTTGGTGTAGAATTTAATTTCGACATTGAAACTTCTCGAACCATTCAGGGTGGTTTCGGTGACCAATACCTTATCAATAAATTCCCCAAGGGTAACCTTAGTCACCATCTTACAGAAGCCATCCGCCATGTCCAGGGTGACATCCGACCGCAACTTCAACAGCATTTGCGGAGTCTTGATGGCGGCGGAGGCCGTCATAATAATTTCTCTCATCCGGGGGATCCCCAAGGTGACATTGGCGGCACCGTGACCGGCAAAATGGAAAGTATTAAGTGTCATTTGAGTGGAAGGTTCCCCCACCGATTGAGAAGCAATGATCCCCACCAGTTCCCCAGGATTAATCAACGACCGCATGTACTTGAGTTGCATCAAGGCTCTGAATTTCTTTTCCGAAACCTTAGCGGTACCCTTTTCGAACAATTTTTCGTTGGAGGCGATGAAATCATCCAATTTCTTCAGGAACAGTTCCGAAACAGAGCCAAGATATCTCAGAGGCGGCAACACCGATAATACGGGGTCATACTTATCCAGTTGAGCGTAAACAGGTAAGTCAGCTTCCTTCTTCATCTGCTTCTTAACCTTTTTACTGTATTTAATGGCAGTTTCAGTATCCAAGTGTTCAATCGCATCACCAGGATTATACTTGTTCAATAACGCATCATAATTATCCAAACAGAACTTGAATTGGTGCATGTGAGATTGTTTGGTAACATCGATGGCATCACCCCCGTATAAGAATTGAACCACCGACCCGTCACCATCTCTAACCAGGTCATCGTAAGAAACGTGCACCCCTTCCAATTGCTTGGTCAAACAACGTTGCAAGTACCCTGATCTCGATGTCTTGACAGCAGTATCAATCAACCCTTCTCTCCCGGCCATACAATGGAAGTAGTATTCTTGAGGTCTGATCCCCGAGTAGAACCGTTGCTTGATATAACCCCCAGCTCTCGAATCAGTTTCAAACGGCTTGAACGAGGGTAAAGTCTTACCAGAAACCATCACCGGCACTCTCCGACCTTCCAACGCTTGTTGACCCAACAAACACATAATTTGAGACACGTTAACGTTGGAACCCTTGGCCCCAGAGGTGGCCATGGCTTGCATGGAGTTGTAAGGGAACTTCTTCATGGTACCATCGGGAATACACTTGGCCACCACTTCGGAAGTGATGGTATTAACCTTGGATTGGGTAATGGCATCCAAAATCCCCAATTTGTTGTCATCACGAAGAATTTCTTCAAGTCTACGTTTTAATTCAACCTCCAGGTCTTCGGCAGTAAGATTAGTCACTTCCAAAGCAGCATCCTTCCCGGTTTGAGGACCCTTTTTGAGGATATCCTTTCTCCATTGGTTACCTTCATCGGTCAATCTCAAATCATCCATACCACAAGTAAACGCCGTTTGCATGATGTAGTTGGTGAATAATCTCCCCAACACCGACATACAGTTCCCAGCAATGGTGGGGCCGTAAACTTCATGGATCAGGTGCACCATCCCGTACGGTTGGGCCCCGTATTGGGACTTATCCAACGTACCACACACCAACAACCCCTTGTGGAACAACACGGTATTTTCTTCGGAATCAACCCCCCACAATTCGTTCTTGACCTTATTCTTGGAATGCAAATTAAGCCCGGGGGCGCCGACAGGAATGATATTGGCCAACACGGTGGAAATGACTTGCTTACCGGTCCAGAGAGGAGTAGGCTTGATGATGGTGGGAGGTAACGTCTTGATTCTCGCTTGACCTTGAGTGTGGCCGTCTTCGGGACGGATGCACAGGTACACCAATTGTTGGTATTCATCTCTGGTGAAAAAGGAATCTTTAGAAGTGAGCCAGACCCCAGCAGAAATGTGATCTTGAATCAACCCACGTAAGGGTGCCCCGGAAGTGGGAGTCAAGTATTGAGAATCGGTATTGGCCAAGTTATAAGCTTCGGCCCGGGCGTTTTCATTTTGGGGGAAATGCATGTTCATTTCATCCCCATCGAAATCGGCATTATACGCCCCAGTATTGGCGTAATGCAACCGTAACGTCTTTTCCCCGGGTAACACTCTCACCTTGTGACCCATCATCGACGCCTTATGCAAAGTGGGTTGACGGTTCATCAATACCACGTCCCCATTGGAAATGTGTCTTAACACCTTCTTGCCGGTAGTCCCCACCGTCAGTGGGGTCATCAATTGATTAGCAATGGTTTTCCGTTGTTCCAACAGCATCCCAATCAACAGCACCATCAGACCGTCTTCATTTTGGACCAGGACGGCCCCGGGCCACTTTTCGGGACCATTGATCACCCGCTTTCTCAATTCAGCGACATTATGGTTGGTGACGGGTTCAGGATAAGTCAATTTACTGGCAAATACGGGGGGAACCCCAATTTCATTGGTTTCCAAATTGGGATCGGGGGAAATGACGGAACGGGCAGCAAAGTTCACCCGTTTACCCATCATGTGCTTCCGGAACAACCCTTCCTTCTTTTCCAACGCTTGTTTAACCCCCGGGGTTGGCATCTTCCCACCAGTATTATTCATATTTTTGGTAGAGTCCATAAATACATTGACATCGTTTTGCAAGGTGACAAACGCATTCATCAATCTGTTAAAGAGAATCTTCCGGTCAGCCACGGGCAAATCCTTGGTGGCCCCCATGGAAATCGCTTCATTCAAATCTCTAATGGTAAGAGAAGTCTTGAGCACCGCACTCAACAATTCATTTTGAGTATTTTCATGAATTTCATCACCCAATTTGGAAGGCAATCTAAATCTAGTGGGGGGAACCACCAATGCTTTCCGGAAAAAGAGATCTCCTGACACCAGTTCAGTGGAGGGTCTCGAATGGAACACAAGTTGCAATACTTGTTGTTCGTTATTAAACACCAGTCTCAAAATACCGGCGATTTCCGTCAGCAACACGTACTTTGATCCCTTGGATCTAACGGTGATATCAGAAGTAGCCCCCTTGAGCACCAGCGGTCTCGATAACCCCTTGACTCGGTTGTTGGCCAATTGAGCATCGGTCAACAGCCCTTCAAAGATTTTGGCAAACCCGTCATTTCTAAACTTGGGAGAATACATCCCACAGTTGTCACACTTAGGTTTGGCAATCAATTTCTTAAAAAACTCTCCGATGATCCGCTTCCGTTCTTCAGCAAGGGTCAGGGTTTGCACCGGTTCCTTACCAAGAATAGCATTAGCAACGTAGTCTTCTCTCCGGGCCATTACTTCCAGGGAGTTGCCCGAGGTGGAAGTTTCATTGTCGCCATCTTCGGAAACATCCTTGCTGGCGCCAATCTCCTGAACAACGTCACATTCCCGGACCAAACCATATTGCAACAACGTCAACTTACACATGACGAGGTGCTTGATTTCAGGGCCCAACCGAAACTTTTGACAGTAGACACACAGCGATCTCAAGTACATGTACATTTGCTTGAAAAACATGGGGTTATAACACACCACCGGCAATTCAATATGACCCAAGTGACCGGGACAAAACTTTTCGTCCATACCACAGGTGTTACATTGGTTTCTGAGAAATGCCCCGAGCGACAAGTCGTAGAGACCCCCCGCGATGGGGTGGCCCAAATTATCAAAAACAGTGGGGTTGGTGACTTGTTTGGCCAGGAGACGACGGATCTCCTGGTCACTTATCACCCCAAAGTCCACACTGACAATATTTGCCCCCACAGGCTTGCCAATGTCCATGGTTGTGTGATTGGTGAAGTGAGGTAGTTGATCGATGGGTAGCGATGAGATGAGGTGCGAGTTTTCAGTCACGTGATGATTCAATCGGCCCGGTGAGTAGTAGGGGACTATACGAAGAGGTGGTTTTGAAGTCGTCTGGGGCATTCAAGGGCAGTCAAGGGATATAGAAGAAGACGGATGACTTTGTATTTGGCGGGTGGCATTTTATTGAAGTATTTCGGAAGCTTTATCTTTCGCAGAGATGAGAGAGGTGAAAGAGGAGAGCGATGAGGGTTTATTTTGGTGTCCATTCCATTCTATACCTAATCTTCCCGTAATAACTACTCTTCCTTTTTTTTTTTCCATTTCCTTCCTTGTTTACCCACTTCTATTTGTCACTGGTTGGTAGCATTGTGAAAAGTTGCTTTTTATGTATAATCCTGTATGAACTCTGTAACGTCTTGTTTTGGTAAGCAACGGGTACCTTTACATGCACGTGTTACTGGCTAAAAAAAGGTAACATTGACTAATAAAGAGGAAAGACTCGACCAAACTAAAAAAAACCAACAGATATAATCTTCAGTAAAACCTTCCTTAATTCAGCCTTACATATAGGCCCATTTATCTCTCCATCACCCCATTTTCGGATACTGTGAGTGATCCGAACCACGGATTACTGCATAAAGACGTTATCATGATTATTAACTCAACCAAAAGTGCCAAAATAAATCAAAAAAAACTGGAAATACCCCCCCGTTAATCTCCACTATCCATTCAAATTTTGTCATCCCCTTATCCCTAAATAAAATGAATTGTTGGGTGCCAATCGCGCCATCTCTTGATGCTCGTCGTTTAGCGCGCAAAGTATATATAAGTTCGTCGTATAACGTTTTTTTGAATTATCTCAATTGATCCTCCGCCAACATGGATATTGTTTTGGAGATTATGGACTACTACGTGTTTGATGTGGTTTATGGGACACTTCTTCCTAAGGATGGGTTCGTTAACCAAGCTTGGGACAGTTTCCAGACATCGCTGCCGTTGATGGCCTCAGTGAGAGGGGCGGCAGCTCAAGTCAAAGACGTGTTGACGATGCCCGACAACCACAACATGCTCAATCTGACGATGACATTTAGACAGGCGTGGACGCTGGGGAGTTCCCCTCTCCAATATATCGCCCACAAGGTGGCGCTGATCCAGAATGTCGATGATATCTATGGTGCTCCTCGCTACTTGCCGGCGAGTGCGTGGACGTATGCCCTGTTCTTGGATCGGGACAATTTGTTACGGGAAGCCATCAACATGTTCCTCACTACCGCGGTGTTTGGTTGGTTGTTGTACTTTTCGGTGGCGGCGGTGCTGTATTTCACCGTGTTTGATAAAAAGATTTTTAATCACCCTCGGTACTTGAAGAACCAGATCCGGTTGGAAATGGGGTTGGCGCTGCGGCTGATCCCAGTGATGGTATTATTGACGTTACCGTTTTTCTTATTGGAGATTCATGGCTTTTCTAAACTTTACCTTAATGTCGACGAACTGACGGGGGGGTGGAAAGCAGTGTTGTTACAGGTGCCTAAATTTATTATGTTTACTGATTGTGGCATTTATTACATCCATCGGGTGTTACATTGGCCTCTGGTGTACAAGCGTTTGCATAAGCCCCACCATAAGTGGATCGTTTGTACTCCCTTTGCTCTGCACGCGTTTCACCCCGTGGATGGCTGGGCTCAATCGTTACCCTACCACATTTACCCCATGCTCTTCCCATTGCAAAAGGTGCTGTACTTGTTGTTGTTTACCTTTGTCAATTTCTGGACGGTGATGATCCACGATGGCCAATACTTGTCTAATGACCCCGTGGTGAATGGTACTGCTTGCCACACGGTGCACCACTTGTACTTTAACTACAACTATGGGCAATTTACCACTCTTTGGGACCGATTGGGCGGACTGTACCGTCGTCCCGATGATCTGTTGTTTGAAAAACAACTGAAGGAAGAAGAAAAGAAATTGTGGAACAATCAAACCAAGCAAATGGAAGAGATCCGGGGGGCTCTCGAGGGTAAGGGCGATTTCCGGGAATATATCGACACCGAGTAGATTAATTTATAGTAATGATAGAATAATGGATTAAATAATCGTAGCGTTGTATGTATTTCGTGATTTCGTAACTTATTCATAGTCCGACCAATCCTTTTTCGGCCAAAATGAATCCCACGGCACCAGCGACAGGAGCTCCTTGCGTAATGGTCTACTGGGGCGGGTGCCACTTACCAGCCCTCGGCGGAAGGGGGGTATATACTTGTCATCGGTCAGTGGTTGGTGGCGGTGGTTGGATTGGGTGTTGGTAGGCAGAAAATGGTCAAACAGGTCGCCAAAATCAAACTCTTCATCGTCCAACTGGAACACCCCTTCGTCATCGCCACCGCCGATATCACCACCGCTGTCGCCGTGGCGGCCACCATCACCGTCATCGAGATTTAATCTGTCGAGTTCACTGGCAAGCAGCAACGGACGACCATCTTGACGATCATACACCGGCAATCTCATGAAGGGCGGCACGTACTTGCCCAGAGCCGAAGATGACAACGCAAGTGACACCGACTGTTGGGGGCGGCCATTGCCATTATTCATCCGCATCGGTTGAGATACTGGCGTTGGTACAGCCGCCAGGTACAGTTTGCGGCGGTTATGGGTACGGTCCAGGTGCTCGCCCTGGGAATGGGTCTGGTGGTTTAATGCCAATCGTTGTTGCGGGGCCTTCTTCTTGGCCTTTTTCCATGTCCGAGCCTTGCGCTTCTTCTCCCAGTATTGTCGTCCTCTCCCCAGCTGAGACCGAGAATACTTGCGCAGACGACGTTGTTGATGCTGTTCTCTTTGCTGCTGATCCTTTTGTTCACCATACTTGTCCATGTAATGAGAAAACACCAGTTTGGGGGTGAAGAAGTCCTCGCGATTGAAATCTCGGTGGCGGCTGCCCTTGACCTGGTAGCCATTCTGGTTATACAGGGCCACCGTGAATGGCTTGCGGGTGTTGCGGATGAACTTGGATCCGCCAATGGGTATTGGTTTGACATTGGTCAGCAGTGATAATAACGCATCGGCCCTAGGGTTGTGAGGAATATCAAACTCCTCACCCGACAGCAGCAGTTTGGGGGGCAGAATGGCAAATGTGGGAATGATCTTGGCCCCGGTAGCGGCGCCATTGGCGCCATCTGCGGCGGCGGCGGCGGTGGTGGTGATGGATTTGGAGGTGCCATCGGTCTTGATCGGCAGCACCAGCGGCGAAAACACCTCAGCGTCGTCGTCCAGATAGAATTCAATTTCATCGGCTTCGTCGACGTCCAGATCGTTCTCGCCCCAATACTCTTCATCGATAGTAAAGTATTTCAAACTGGCCAATTCCTGTCGTAACAGCAGCAAATCCCGATTCAGAGGATCAATGTTGAGGGAATAGCGCAACACAGCAAACATTTCCCCCAGCATCGTCAGGAAAAAGTCAAACAATGCTTCTCTATTCAGAGAGAATTGGATGAATCGTTTGTCGGAGTAGTTCGCCGCCAGGAAGGGGTTTTTGTGGAAAACCAACGTGAGAAGAATGATCCCCACCAGCCATAAATCAATCTTGGATGCATCATATTGATAAATATCTTCATCAAACAATTCTGGCGCCATGTATCGCTCCAGCCCCACATCAAACTCCTCGCGATTGGTGATGATGCGGTCAGTGGTGGCCAAGCCCCAATCACACAACTTGATCAGCCAATCCTCAGCAATCAAGATGTTCTCTGGCTTCAAGTCCCGGTGGTATACCAGATGGCTGTGGCAGTATTCAAGTGCCAGCAAGATCTGGCCAAATACGTCCTTGATGTCCTGAGAGAGCGCCGGCCCAGTGCCATTCTGAATAGCTTCATATAAATCGCCTCGCAGACAGTATTCCAATACGAGGAATGAATCAAAGTGGTCATACAATGAGGTAATGTTATTGTGGAACCCCAACTTGCGATGGATATCGATTTCCTTAGTGGCAATGGCCGAAAGTTGACGCTTAACCGCCAGCTCCAGGGAAAACGCCTCCAGACAAAGTTTAACGGGCGACAGCGCCGGCCGCAGTTGATGTCGGTCCTTTTTGTAGTTGACAGGATAAATAAATTTGACCGCCACCAACCGGCGCTCCACCACATCGTCGGCAACCAGCACCATACCATACAGCCCTTCTGATATGTCTGCCACCTTCTTGTACCGCTCACGCAATAGGCCCCCTCCGTCGTAGGCCTCAAACTCGTCCATCAAGAATGTAATGAAGAGGGGTGACTGGGGTGGCTAAAAGCAAGGGAAATGCAATACCTGGGGGTGGGAGGGAAACGCAGCGGGTTATTGTCGGGAATTGAAATGATATCAACGGCAACAAGGACAAAATGGGAGATGAGGATGGGTTTGCTCGAAAGTTTATGGCCTGGGGTAAATGGCCACGGGAATTTTTTTACTAGTGCGAGTCACGTGATTTGGATCTCAGGGTCCAACTGGTGCTAGGATGAGTCACGATTGTTTGTGGTTTATCGATTCAATGAGAAAGAAATGATTAGATTGGGGTGGTTCGGCTAGTGGTGTTCCCCCGGGCTTTGTTCTCAAAACTTCACTGAGATTTTGAGCCCTGCATCTGAGGCGATCACTAGCGGCAACACTACTAATAGGAGTACAAAAAGAAAGCAGAGACCCATCTCATCCAGGGAACAATGGGCCGATCATTGCTGTTGGGGTTTAACCAAGGTTTGACTGTGGTGGCTTTTCGCGATGGCCCATCACCACACTAGTTTCGGGTGCATTGATGATAAGGTTCACAAAACGTTCAAACTAGGGCAAATTTCGGGGAGGGCTCATGCACAGCTGTTGTTCGGTTGAAGTTGGTATTTCAACTGGTCGATGTTCATAATAGGAAATATATATCCAGATTATACTACGGATTATACTACGGCGACATATGGCCTAGGGTAGTCCCAGGATGGTTAAAAATGCAGTTATAATTTGCTATTTATTATTACTCTTCTTCCTCAATCACTGCGGCAATCCATGACCGTTTATCATCAGTTGGGGTTAGTTCATCTCGAGGAATGGTTGCGGTTCTCTTTGACCTTAAATTCAATCGATTCAAGCTCGAAACTGGCGGGGAGTTCCGGCCTTTGGTTGAGATTACTGAACCGCCATAATTGGTCGAACCCAGTACCACGGGATCGAACCCAGAATTGAGGTTAAACATCGACAGTTTCCACCGTTTTGACCTCGAAAGTACCGGCAGACTTGGTCGAGGGGAGTAATCGCCAGCAATGGGGAGTTGCAGCAGCTCTGATTCATCCAGGGAGTTGGACGACAAGAGCGAGAGTGCCTTCAGCTTAGAGCTTACGTCACTGGAGTGGCGTAAGTATGAAGGACGTTTCTTCCGGGGACGAAGTGATCCCAGAAAGCTCAGGGTGGGGGTCATCATTAACTTAAAGTCTTGAGAATTGTTTAAACTGGACTCATAGATTCCTTCATCAAACGAAGTTTCGTCATCCAGCTCCAGCTCGTCGAGAATATCTAATTCGGATTCCGTCATGGTCGACATGTGACTGAGGCCACTCAACTGAGACATTTGACTCATCATCGAGAGAGGGCGGGCCCGCCGGGCGATCGCCGAAGTACTAGTGGTTCGCTGAGGAGACAATGGTTCCTTTTCCGATGGAGAATCTCGCGAAACGTCCGATAATGCCGATTTCCCCACGTTAACTCCAGCTTCATCCAAGATGAGTTGGGGCACCACCGCCACCGGAATGGGCTCCACCACATCGGCATAGCTCCCATTCTTATGGATGGTGACAGCCGCAGTCTTCGGGCTCGTGGTGGAGGTGCCAATGCTTGGATTCAGTGGCTTTTCCTTTAAGGTGGCCCCATCAAGACTATCAGTGCTTCGCTTATTCTTTTTCCAGAATTGAAGCTTGGTCATCAACTTGGTATCTTTAACCACCCGTTTACGATTCAGATCATTTGATTCTTGAGGGCTATTTTGTGGCTCCATCTCATTGAATTGAATCGTTTGTGGACGAACCACCGGAGGTTGGACCTCGGCTTCCGTCAATGTTTGCATAATCAGAGACAGATCCGTGGTATCGAGGGTGATGGAAGTATTGACCAATCGATTCTTGGGCAGATGAGGCCGGCTGATATCGGTTGATCTTCGAGAATTTCGAAATGAGAGACCCCCCAGCGAATTGATCAGTCCTTGATCCGATAAAGATAATGCCAGTTTCACCCGCTGCAGCGACCTGCGCAACAGCATCTTGGCTTCGTGGTATTTCCGCTTCTTTTCCTTTATGTATCGCTTCTTCTTCTTGGATAATTCCTCGGATAACAAGAGCTCATAGAACGCCGTGAGTGGGTTCATTTCATTCTTCATCACCCCGGCTTCAAGCTCGGTCATATTGACATTTAACTTTTTAAGTCGTTTGAGGATATTTCTCTCGATCTTCAGTTCAAATGACGTCTTGGTGTCATTATAATGTTGGTGGATCAGCATGATCAGTTCGCCATCGCCAGGACACCGCCGTTCCTTTTCAAGTTGTTTATTGTACAAATCAATGAGAAACGGCAGATTCAACACTTCATTGATGTTAGCCCGCAGTTTAGGGTCTTTGGCAAGTAATCTCGAAATGAGTTCATTGGCGTCGCGGTTGATTCCATCCAGGTAGCGCGGATGGTGGGTGATGATCTTTTGCTTCAATTGGTAATCATTATCGTCATCAAACGGAAGTTCTCCATATAGCATGGTGTATAGAATCACTCCAAGTGCCCACATGTCCACCTGAAGCCCCAGATACTTCTCTCCCTGGATCATTTCGGGAGCCATATAAACCAGGGTACCACACATCGTCAGTAAATATTGTCGGGGCTTGACTTCTCGGACAAAGCCAAAGTCAGAAAGCTTAACCCGAGTCTGTTTGGTGTCAGCAAAAAGGATATTTTCAAGTTTGATATCTCGATGGGATAGATTCAACATATGCACATATTTGACCGCCGAAACGATCTGGAAAAAGATAAATTTAGCCACATCGGTAGCGATTCGTTTGTGTTCATAAATGTAGTAAAACAATTCCCCTCCAGCACAATATTCTAACACCAACCAAATATGGTTTTCTGTCTTGATCACCTCATATAAATTAACAATATTGCGGTGCTTCAATTGTTTATGGTAATAAATCTCTCGGACAATATTGGGATCATCTTTCTTGCCACATTTCAACACCACTTTAGTATCCAAAATGATATGGGATGCCAAATACACCTTACCAAATGCTCCTTCGCCAATCTCACGAATTATCCGGTAACTCCCTATGGCTGAAATGGAGTCCAGTGTCATTTCCTGGTAAAATTGGTTAAACTGGGCGGCAAACGCCGCCTTGGAGTTTAATTCTGCCACCCGCCCAGTCATCCAAAGGCGTTGGCTCTGGTGGGTTTGATGGGTATACTATAAAGCCTTACTAGGGGTAACTTGAGAATTGTGCGGCTCTCGGATTATATGCAGGCAGCACTCTTGACAATAACGATGGGTGGCAATGTCAATAGCGGCGGTCAATGGTGGATATGAAAATTTGTCACGGGTGATATTGTCAAGTTATTGGTGGTGGCGATGACAACCGCCACTGGCGGTTAGAGTTTACCTCGTCATAATAGTGTCGAGGCGGAGATACGCGTGGATGGAATTGATCCGGTGGGGCTACCTATTTGGGGCGAATCGCTCTAGACACAAATGGGAAGGGGTGGGTGGGTTAATATGCGACCCGATCAATTTTTTATTGTTCTTGACGACGAGGAAGGAGGATCCATATTGTCACGTGATTGATTATTATCAATTATGAGCCCGAGGTATTGATACTCTAATCTATATAGCAGTGATGCGGGAGGGAAAAATGCCTTCGATGCCTCGTTGCAAGGCAATGTTGGCCACTTGACCAGTGCTAGAGACAAAGTCGGACAAGCGATCACAACTGATGAAGCAGCCGAGATAATCATTTCTTTCGTCGGCAACGCTATTAATGAGGTCGAATGCCATGGTCAAGTATTTCCAATCCTTATTTCTAGCCTCAACGTAGATCCGAAGCAATTCACAGATAAAAAACGGAACGTAGACTTGGCGGTAGTGAGCAAACATCCTCATGGTGGGCTGGTCCTCACAGCTGATGACTTCAGGCTTCAACCAATTTTTGATGAGCCACCCAAGCACCAGAGAGATCTTTTCAAGGGACCGGTCCACCATATCATTGGACCAATCAGCTCCCTTGTCAACAAATTGATTAAACTCCTCCACCAATTGTAGACCCGCCACCAATTTAGCATATTGGTGGAATTCTTGCCGCTGAATTTGACTAAGGACATTAGCAGAATCGTCAGCAATCGACACTCGATCATAATCCTTGAGAATCTTGATAAAGTCTTTGTCCTTGGCGAACTCCATGATGGCTCCAAGTTTGCCCACATTAAGAAACCGGTGAAACACATGAAGGCTGGCTTCAATAAAGTCTTGCGACATGCCTCCAAGGTAGAACCAATCGACCGCACTGATGATGCGATGGTCGTGTTCATCAAATGAATATGCTTCCAATTCAATCTTGCCATTACTGGGTTTATAATGGTGTTCGGTTTCACCAAACGCCAACTCTACCGTTTGTTTATAAACATTGGTCATGTGATCATCCTCGCCGTCGACGGCGATGGGCGATATGTTACCGAGTTGTTTCACCATTTGTAATTGCCTCTGCCGTTGATGAGGCTCAGTCATGTTGGAAAGGAAACGTGAATAAGCCTCCCTTCGTTCTCTTTCTTCCACCACAAACGAAAAGTAAATGGGTACCAAATCAGCTTGATTGGTTTCATTCAATTTAACAGTATAGGCCTTGATTAAATCAGCAATCACTTGATCTGATTCCGACGCCGATTCCAAATCGTCTGCTTCAATATCCCGGAATAGTAATTGGTATACCAACGCCAAGTGGGTGATGATTCTCATCAGATTGAACTTAACGTTCTCAGGCAGACGAACCACCCCCTTGAAAAGGACTTTTTCTTGTTCAGTAATTACCAGAGCATCGATGATTCGGATTGGTTCATCACATGCTTGACTTAACAAGGGTGACAGTTTCGGGAGTGAATTGATCACCTGATCAATATCGGAGAATTGTGGCAGTGGGGTCAGGGGGTCACCCCCAGTGCCCGACACCGACATCCAAAACTTTTCTAAATTATAGGAAAGAATTTGTTGACAGTACAAGAGCAAACTTTGTTCCCAAGATCCATTGGCATCTTCAACATTGGTAGAAATGTCGCCTCCAGTCAAAAACGAATAAATCATTCGTTCATAAGGATTGATATTAGCCAGTTGGGAAAGTTGATAGGTGGTTCTTTTCCATGTTAACTTGTGTTTGACCCCCAGAGCCTTTGAGGTGGGGGGTTCGCCATGTTCGGCCAGAATGGCATCGATCTCAGGGTCACGATACTCTTGGACGGCCCCCACAAGAATTACGGCAAGAGCATAGTTGCCGCTATCATTAGCGGCCTCGATGGCATCGGATAATTCATTGGCAAGCACATAGTGGTAGATTTTGCGAAATACGGCGGTGTCCTTGGACTCATCACTGGGATGGATCAACTTATTGGAAGCATGCGGTTCATCAATATCCAACGTCTCCACGTAATTATTAAAATTAAAATTGCCATGTCCAAGTTCTCTTCTGGTATTAGACCACTTATCCCCGCCATCAACAATGTCATCTTCATCAAAGCCACTAGTATTCCGTTGAAGCCACAGAATGATCAATTGTAGCTTTTTCAACTCAGGATTCCTGAGCATATAGTTTTCTTGCTTGATACACAACGCTGAAAATGGGTACTCAGGCAATGGCTCCAATTGATTCAGGTCAAGCTTATATTTAAACTCATAAATTAATTCAACAAGATCCCATAATCTCGTCTCCAATTCCCATTGAGTCACGGTATCATGGGCCAGGGATAAGGATTCGGCTTCGGCCTCGACTCGTTCTGCTTCACGGTGGGTGCGCTCCAGACAGATCCTGCGGAACTCACGGATGGTAACAAATGGATCCTCAACACTGCGGTAATCTTGAAGAACAGTAGCAAATTCTTGAGCCACCGAGGGGGCCATTCTGTGCTATGGTTGATGGTAGGAATCGATGGGTGGTTGTGGTGGGTGTTTTGCGAAGAGGATTCGATAAGTTCGTTCCTGCATATATCTAGGCACTTCAGAGATTGGGCATGTTGGCGACCGTCGATTATAGTTCATGCTACCAATTTTTATTTTCCTAGAATTATGTATTCAAGGAGGAATTTATTTTTATATATTGGTTTTACCTGACCAGATTCTTTATTCATATTTCCTTTAAAATTAAATAATAAATTATTGATATGAAAAACAAAAGTTATACAGAGATAGAATTTTATGAATAAATATAAGTATATTACACCTAGACAACCATTGACAGAACACCTTGTTCTCTCTTTATATCTTATCGATTAGGGTATGATGGTAGCGGTGATAACCACACTCGCACACTATTTCCTATTTGGGCAAGGTATACCACCAACACCACCACTATCAATCAACAAACACGTCACTATGTCTAATTCAGAGGACATTGAACTCTCTGAGTTTGACTCGCCCCTGGGAACTGGTTTCTCCAGGGATGATGAACGGGTACCTTTCATCTCTGATGACGATCCCCTATCATCTGAGGATAAAAACCCCAACCAACCCCTCGATGATAAAGATCTCCGATTCGTCCTCCTTCGGCTTGGTTGTATTAGTGACGATGAATATTATGATCTGTCGTTAGCCACTGACCTAATTTTCCAGCCGGAATCGGCCCGCTTTCTTATCAACAAGATCAATAATATCACCCCGGACCATGCCCGGGCAATCTTGAGGGATACCATTGCTGAGCACCAGGATGACGTAAACTTTCTTCGGGAAGATTTTCGGTTAATCCAACGTCTTTTGGATACCACCAATGATGATGGAGAGAGTGACATGGTGAAATTTCGCAACAAGACCTACCTTCAAATTATCAATCGCGAGGTCCAGATTAGATTGGAAGCCAGTTTAATCCGCTACCACTCACCCTATCCCGAAGTGCGAGCAATTACTGATCCATTCGATGATTCTACCATTCTTGTCGATACATTCCGTAGTTATGCCATTGGATTAGGATGGACGGTGGTGGGACTGATCATTAATAACTTTTTTATCCATCGGATGCCACTGATCAGACTTCTGGCTCATACTTGCCAACTTTTAATCATGCCCACGGGTAAAATTTGGGCAAAGTATATGCCTCGAAAGCAGTTACGGGTAGGCTGGTGGTCTATAGATCTTAATCCTGGCGATTGGACTTATAAAGAGTTGATGTTGAGTACCATCATGTACCTGTGTTCAGCAGGGACGCCATATTCGATTTTTAATATTGTCGTACTTAAATTAAAGCAATATTATAATATGGATTGGGTATCATGGCACTATCAACTTATTTTGGCATTGCTGACGCAATTTCTAGGGTTTGGCTTTGCATTTTTGATGAAAAAAGTATGTGTATACCCTGCCAAAGCGATCTGGCCGACGATTTTACCAACGCTTGCGCTTAATCGAGCATTGATTCTGGGAGATAATGATGTGCTGGGCCCTCTGAATGTCCATGGTTGGACGATTCTGAGGTATTCATTTTTCATGGTGGTTGGAGTAGCTTCATTCATTTACAACATTATCCCATCTTACCTATTCACCACCTTACTGAGTTTCAATTGGCCCACTTGGTTTGCTCCCAATAATATCCATATCACCAATATCCTGGGGTTCCACACCGGGCTCGGTCTCAATCCATGGCCTACGTTTGATTGGAATGTTGCCGACAGTGCCAATTGTCTCACTATTCCATTTTTCACCTATGTCAATCAATACTTAGGGCTGATGATTGCATTTTTCATGATTGTGGTGGTGTATTATACCAACTCTAAGTGGGCAGGTTACATACCCATCAATTCTAATCGGCTTTATGATAACAAGGGTAAAAGTTATGATATCACCAAAATTTTGGATCTGGGCAATAGATTTAGCGAGGAAAAGTATGAGGCTTATAGTCCTCCATACTATTCAGCAGCTAGTTTGGTGTTATATGGCGCCTACTTTTGCCTCTATCCATTTGCTATTTTATACAATTTCATCAACGAGTGGCTGCTGGTTCGTCTGAGTTTTGCTCACATTGGTAATACCCTTAAAACCCTGTTCCGTCGGGGAGATAATCTGCCAAGAATGGAATCTCTTCATGACCCCCATTGTGATATGATGCTGAAGTATCCTGAAGTGCCTGACTCTTGGTTTGTGGGAATTCTTATATGTAGCACTATTTTGGCCATTGCTGGAGTATTATTCTACCCGACTCAAACTCCAGTGTGGGGTATTTTCTTCACCATTGGCATCAACTTTGTCTTTCTAATTCCGTTAACCCTGATTGCCCTGGTTACTGGGTTTTCGTTTGGTCTTAATGTGTTGGTTGAATTGATTGTTGGTTATGCCATCCCCCATCTGGGGATTGCCCTTATTACCCTTAAGGCCTATGGTTACAATATTGACTCCCAAGCACTGAACTATATTACTGATCAAAAATTGGCCCATTATGCCAAACTTCCCCCTCGGGCAATCTTCAAGGGACAGATTCTTCTGACATTTGTTCTGGTTATTTTGGCGTTGGTCATCACCAATTGGCAAATTGCCCACGTGCCCGATTTGTGTTCTCCCAATCAAAAGGATAAATTGTCATGCCCCGGGGCGCTGACTTATTTTTATAGTTCGGTTCAGTTTGGCGCTATTGGCCCGGCCAAGGTGTTTTCAGGTCTTTATCCGGTGCTCAAGTGGTGCTTTCTTCTTGGGGTGTTACTTGTACCACCATGTATATGGTTTAAGCGTCGGGGGCCCTCCGGTTTGGCCCGATACTTTAATCCCACCGTGATTTTGGGAGGGTTTTTAGTATATGCCCCCTATAACCTTTCCTACTATACCATGGGGCTCTATTTGTCTTACATTTTTATGTATTACATCAAGAGCAATTATCTATTGTGGTGGGAAAAATATAATTATATTTTGACCAGTGCCCTCAGCGCCGGGGTGGCGTTCCTGGCTATATTGTTATTTGTTACGGTGCAATATCATGGATATGACTTCAAGTGGTGGGGTAATAACCTTCACCTCCAGGGCCTCGAAGGAGGCATTGGCTATGCTTTGCTCAATGCTACTTCGGCTCCCGATGGTTATTTCGGTCTCAGAAAAGGCCATTACCCTTGACCGTTTAATGTTAATACTGCCTCTCGGGCAGATTGGTTAATATGTTTAAACCGGTCGGGTCCTAAATGGATCCCTCCAAACCATCTCAGTACACACACCACCAAATTCCAAGAGTCCATCATCGTAAGCAAGTGTAGTAACCGTCCCCCCGCGGCAGTTTCGCCATCATCATCATAGTCTTGGAATTGCAACCCCTCGGCTGTTTTGATACGCCAGCTGGTGATGTTATGAGTCGCTCGAGAGATTCTTTTATCCAGAGTCAACGATTCAATCATTTCCATGGCTTCTTCAACGCTAGTACATCTTCTCGCGTAGGCAATAAATGTCAGGTGTCGGTCAATTATTGGCTCCAGTTGAATCCATCCCGCGGTATAATCAATCTCTGCTACTTGGGGTACTTCTTCTGCTTTGGGTTTAACTGTTTTCTCGAGTTTCGGTGACGGTATCGACGCTATTGGTGGTGGGGGGTGATCAAGTCGGTACTGGTCCATGAATTGTTCCACTTCAGTGAGAAAATCAAATAAACATACTTGACCACAATAAATATCGGAAATTATTTTCAAAAACTTGCCCTCTAGGTATTTTTCATCCTGACCTTTGGCTTGGACTTCAATCAAGGAGAACACTTCATCGGGATAAGATTGGGGGAATGAGATCACCATGGAAACCTCACTGAAATTGGGAACATTAACTTTATATATTCTCGGGCCTATTGTTAATATACATTCTGGATAAATAGCCTCAACTGCCTCAATTTCGTCATGGAGCTCTTCCATATCTTTCGACCATAAAATTTCACGCACTAAAAATTCAGTGGGAGGTTGAGGAATACAGACTTAAAAGTTAAAAAGTGTTGATGTTGCAATCACTTCTACAGGAAATGTTAGGGACTAATCCATTGCTGGCCTCAAATCCATTCAAATCTTAAAATTTTTTCTATGGAGCTTTTTAATTTACAACGAGTAAAACTATGTACAAACAGAAATCACCAATTTTCAACTATTTATATTTCATCATTTTGAACAGTAGCAGTACGTTCATCATTCTTGTTGCTGGCCCAACACTCCCGAAAGGCCGTCATTTCCTTCAAACACTCCCTCCAATCTCCCTTATCAGCGTGGCACAACTGAAGAGCGAGATTTTCCTGGTGGCATCCAGTGTTTATGATTCGTTGATCCCATTCATCGGGTTCGTCGTCGTCTTCCAAAGCCGATGACTGTGAATTGGGTTGCATGACGCTGGAAGGTTAGTTCTGAAAGTCAGCGATTTGAATGGAAAGAAATGCGGAACATGAATTTTTTTGGATTCTCACTATCGACTTGAAAGCAAAGCTAACATTGAAAGACACATTGGACTCCAACCTGGAAGTAGTGTGTACCAAAAGTTCTAAAAATATAAAAATATTAACTCAAAAAAAGAGTATCATTAGACCTCCAATCAGTAGCGTAGATTGGCTAAGCCAATGGTTCTCTCTTACACCTAATGGCCAGGCCAGAGCTGCAGCACCCCTGGGGACCAGGGCTCAAGTGAGCTGGAAACCAAATTGGAGGAAAACTGGTCATTCGAATGAAAAAATGAAAATGCTAAATAAGCAAATGTGACTATAGAGAATGCCTATACAAGCGAAAAAGTAGTTCACGGACGATTTGGGGACGTTTATTACCGGAGTTACAAGAGTTTGAAAATATAGAGATTTAGCCTCCAAAAGGCGTAAGTTCGAGCCTCCGGGACTACAAATATGCTAGATTACGAATTGTAATTTCACTAACCGCAAGTTCGAACCTCAAATATGCCACAATTTAGGTCACATGACACATGGCTGAGTTAACTCTAGGTGGCCGTAGACTAGTGGTAGAAACTATCTGGGCATTGAAATACCGTTATGTAGGCACCAATTGACGTTTGAACGGTTGTTAAATCTTTTCACTCCTTTCTACACCTTGGGGCAGGCATTGGGCCAAGCTGCAGTATTGGCAGTAGTCGTTGTAGATTAGCTTGGTCCCCACTCCCTCACTGATGGCGTGGAAACGTCAATGAGAGCCAATGGCCAATAAAGGGTATCGTTAGACGTCCATCTAGTAGCATGTATATCTAATCCAATGGCTTCCCTCCTACCCTTAGTAGTACAGGCCAGGGCTCGAATGCTCTGGAAACTAAACTAGAGGAAAACTCATCAATCGAACAAAAAAATGAAAATGCTAAATACGCACATGAAGATGTAGATAATGCTAATACCAGCAAAAAAGTAGTTCACAGACAATTTGGGGACATTTGTGGCCAGAGTTACAAGAGCTTGAAATAACGCAATTTTTGCCTCGAAAAGACGTAAGTTCGAGCCTTCGGCACACCAAAAGTAACCTAATTATTTAATCTTAATATTTTTAACTTCACTGACCGCAAGTTCGAACCCTGAATGTGATACAAAATCCGGTCACATGACCCAACCCATTCGTTACACAAAGTGGTGATAGACGTGTTACAGAGGCTCTTTGGACATTATAGTACCGTTATATATGCACCTAAAAGCGTTTAGGTGGTATGGGAGTGATATAAGGTGGGGAAAACCACATTTTGGTACCTGGCGTGATACTTGAATTTGTGCAGTTCTTGACGACAGACGCACCTAATAATTATGAAATTAGATTAAAGGAAATATACTTGAATATTACTCCCTTTTATTGAAAGCCTCATTTATTTACCTAACGGTACCAAACCCAAGCTACTGCTTACCTCTTACTGATCAATTGATCGCCTCTATCTCAGAAATACTCCTCTATTTGAACCCAACTTTACCCCGTTAATTGCGCAATAACACCCAATTAGCCCACGGACAACGCCCAACCCACTGTTGCGGCCAACCTGATCATGGCAAAGCGAATTGTGGTCACCATCCCAGTCGAAGAAAATGGTGCCGAATTGGACGGAACTCGTAAATATACAAATCTGCATTTACGAAGTGCCCTATGCATCACTTACATACGATAATATCTGTGTTCTTATATGCAGGAATATAATATTTGAGGGATTAATTTTGTGTTTGCAAAATATCGGATGTTAATGTCCGTTTATATTATGTTTTGGGTATTGCATCTTGCAAGAACATTTGAATTATATGCAGTATTATTTGGCGGATCAAAAATTAAATATAATTTATCACGTGATGTTTTCCAAAATATATCCGTTCGGATTTCCGGATTAAATTTTAAGTTTGTTCTATATTCTTAATGACTTCCGAGGGTATATGATTTAACATTTTTAACTTCAATTGTATTATGTAATATTGTGTTATGCACGACTTTTGACCTAGTAAAGGGGGGTTTCAATGAAATACAACACAGATAATGCATCTATTACAAGCTATCAGCTGTGCTCGACAGATATGTGACGCTTTTCGATTGGCCCTTGGCATTGCTAGATTTTGTGGGCTTTCTGACGCCCTCAACAAGCTCCACTTGTGGTGGAAGGGACCTGTGATCAGTTGCCCTGTTGTTTTTGGTTTCAAATCACAATATCAATGGTATAAGGGCCACACTTAGGATTGGTATCCTCAAACATTCGAACTGCAAGATTGGACCAGTTTCCCTCAAGTTTACTTTCTAGAAGATAAGAATTGAGCCCTGGCCTGTCCCATTTTGGGAACAAAAGAGAGAAACAAGTAGATTAAAAGCTATCTAGACTGTAAGATAGAAGTCTAACGCTACTATTGATTTTCCACTGGCTCGCGTTCAATTATGCCTTCAGGTTAACTATTAATGACATTTGTTGGGCCTGAGGCTCGTATTCAATCGTCAACTTTGTCCCAGTACAATTTGAATTTTTCAAAATTTTCACATGTTTTCATTGAACTGGCGACAAACCGAAGATGTCGAGTAAAAGCATCAGCTGAACCATAATTTTATTGCACCTCTCATTAACTTCTTCTCGGGTTTATCAGAACCGTTTTTGCATAGGAAATGGCATTTGTTGTCAAGCTCATCGTATCTTACCTACTGGCGCAGAGGTTCAGTGCAGTACGTTGGCTGTTAAATCTCACCATTTTACATTGGACTATCCACATGGTGTGGAGGAGGGTACCACTACGATCGATTCCATATCGTTATCTTTCCTTGGGGATAACGAGGCGGAAATATTCGATGTTTCGATTGTTTTCCCGCAGCCCTCCCGTGGTTTCGCCGGGTTTAACCCCAGAAACGAAAGCGTTGATCGAGTCCAAGAGATACCCAGAATTGCTACAATGCCGTCAAGTGTATGACGATCCAGATTTCATCAACAAGGTTGTCCGCCATGTATTTGAAAACTGCCCCGATATGAATTTGACTGCTTCGGAGCACGATATTGAGGTTCCCTATCACACGTTTGCGGACAAGCTTCGACTGCGACAACTGGACGTCGATACACCATTTTACCATTATATATATCTGCATATTCCCCAGTTATATCAGTTTTTGAAGCTGGTGGAGCCCATGATGTTCAATAACCGTCAATTTCACCAGTACCTCATTTGGTGCGCTTTCCATATGGAAGATATTGGCACTATTCAGAGATTAGCATTTACGGGTGACGACTATGATGGGGAGACCCTAGGGTATATGGTGGCCCTGTTTATTCAAAATTTAGATTTGGCATTCACCAGGAAAGTTGTCACTCATTTAATTCAGCGCCGGCAGGGAAAGGAATTGGACAAACTTTTGGAAGTTCTCATTGCCGAATTACAAATGGTGGATGGGTTGTTTGACCATGTTCGCTATTATTTTCAATTGTGGAGGGATAACCATGTCCCAGTGCTGAGTAAGGCATCTTTTTTGATATTGCGACAGTACCAAAAGTATGGCAAGTCCGAAGATCTTGTTGAAATTGAGCAATATTTAGGGGGGAAAAATCATTATCTCCTCGCTACTGCTCGGCTTCAGTTTGAAATGAACCAGCGATGTGTGGGCAATAAAAAACCCATCACCGATGAAGACATCATTAGATTTAGGGCCATCTGTGATCTGACTGCCGATGAAGATGAACTCATTGATTGTCTTTTCAATTGGCTACGTTACTTTGCCTCACACCTGTCATTTACATACCTCCAATTAGTGTTGGCGGAAATGAAAAAACATCGATTGACGAAGCATCCGCTATTCTCTAAATTCCATCAGGAAGTGATGCGTTATTTTGTTACCAACCACCGGTTTTTTGATCTCTGGACCTACATGAAGGCAATTGCCCTTTCCAACCACCAAAGGTTCTCCGAACAATACCTCGTTGCCTGGTTCGATGCGTTTGTTTTGACCTACCCCCACTATGTCCCCCAATTTAAGTACCAGTTTGATAACTGGCTCGAGACTAACTTCTCGGGAGAAGATGTCAACCGACTAGCTCTGACATTCACTGTGGTAAAGGTGGAGTCTCAGGTGGTGCCATATAATTTGGATTTATCGCCGTTATCTCAACACCCAAAGAAGTATAGCCTGATTTACTGGAAGGATATTGGCTGGTCTCAGCAGCATTTGCTTCCGAAACAGGTGATCAAGGACCAAGTCAGCTATAGAGCCACACGGGGGTTTGCTGATGTTATTAAAAAGGGGGTTCGGGTTAACTCTCCACTCATTACAGCTACCTTCCGTCGAGCAGACATGACAACGAGGAACCGCATCACCGAGTTGACCAAGGAAATGGATTTATTACCGTACTTGTCGCCATCGTTTGAGTTATTCAAGATCCAAGCCAACCAAAATCCTGAGGTGCTCAAACTGTTCATGTCGAAGGTGTCGACCCTATCCCCAGGCGACCGCATCGTATTTGGACGAATGTTAATGAATAATCAGCTCTACCATGAGTGTAATACTGTTGTGGACTCTATTACTGGAGCCAGCCCCCACCAGCAAATGGTGGTTTTCATGATTAAGTTGCGGAACTACATCCAGCATGGCAAATACTCCGAGGCCAACCACCACATAAAACAATTTCCCTTGGACCAGTTGGTGCTACTGCCGTTTTTGTTTAACCAAGGATGTTTTGTCGAACGAAAATTACAAGCAAAAATCGATCATAACGTTCAAAATAACATGAGAGTCGATGACGAGCTTTTGAAGTTAATGGAGGTACTCCAAGGGTTTTTAGGTGATGTCAACCTAAGAGTTGAAACAGATAAGAATGAGTTGGTCGACATTATTGACGAAATGTTACTGTTTTTTGAAAAGTGGATAAATGAAACATTATAGACTGTATATAGCCACTGTTTACATATTTATTACATAATAGAGTGCACCCCGACTTTCGGTTATTTCCGAACAAGTATATAAGCATCTTACCCCCCATATAATATCCAATGCTGTTGACACCTGGATCTACCTTCCCTACAGGAGTTAAGTTCCTCTATGTTCCCATTAATTTGAGCAATCTCGAAGTCATGGACCCCTTGGTATGTGAAAAACCGGGGCTTCTTGATCTTGACCAAGAGATCAATCGGTTGGGAGAATCCAACTTTGCCATTGTGGGGGCTCCTGGAAGCTTTACGCCTACCTGTACCGAAAACCACATTCCTCCGTTCTTGCAAAACCTTGAAAAGTTGAAAAAGGATCAAAATATTGGTAGTATTGTGTTCATCACCTATAATGACCCGTTTGTAGTTAATGCCTGGGGCAAGTTACTTTTACAAGCGGCCAAATTGAACAAGAATGGTGACTACCCCAAGATCTTCTTTGCTAGTGATGACCAGGGAACTTTTTCAGGGGCCCACGGCATGTTAAAGGACAATGGCCGGTTGGAACGGTACGCCCTCGTCGTTAATGCAAAGACAAGAAAGGTGGGCTACTTGGGACTCGAAAACAAGATGGGAGTATCGGTATCGGGAGCAGATCAAGTGCTCCTGGCCAAATTGTAGTTATACCTCCAGTTTAGTATCTATTGAATAGCACAATGAATGGACTAGTTAAAGTTACATATTGGCGACCAAGTCATGGAGCATCCATTTCAAGTCATCCACCGACCCCATATGGGCGTTGGGACGAACTGCGCCGGGGGTTACACCCTTGTCATCCTTACCATCCTTGTCTAATAGTGTCAGGGGGTCTCTGCCGGCAGGTAAATGATAGTCTAGACTATTCTGGCCCATATCATCGTTCTCAAGCATCACTCCACTCAATCGGTACTTGGCTCCCCCGGGCTCAATCAAATGGGGGAACATCTCAAGGGTATTGTACATGTCTTCAATAGAGAGTGTGATGTCCTTAGACAGCAGTGAAGGTTCTTCAATTCTCCGCCGTTTCAGGGGACTGGCATGAACGTGATCCAACTGTTTTTGGTTAGCAGGAGGGGGGATGTAGTCCTGGTTGATATACTTATTTTCACGATACTTGGCGACATCGATGGCCTTTTCCATGATACTCTTTAGGTAAGACTCCAAACCCAACAAAATCACCTCCAACACCGGCGCCAGCACTCCCCCCGTTAACCCGTACTCCCTCATCGTCATCAACACCCTTTTGGATAGCGACTCGTAGTCGGGGAGTTCGTAAGCCTCGCTACAGATGGGGGTATTGATGCCATTAACCACATCCTGTTGCCATTGCACCAACAGGTTGACATGTAGTTGTTGTTGATCCTTATCTTGGATCATGGGGATCTTAGGAAGGAGAGCATGACGAGTCAAAGTGATGCCAGCGCTTAACTTGCCCTGCTTGCCACTATCTCGAGTAATGTTTTTGATCCGCAACCGTTCTTTAATCGGCAATCCCATAATATTCTGCTTGAACTTTTCATACTGGCTCAGCTTCACCTTCAGCAGTTTGGCCGCCTTTTTGTTCCAAAAGAGAGCAAAGTCATCAGCACCAACAACATAGTCTTGAGGAGGGAAGTCCTTGGTGGAGTTCGCTAATTGGGTCATTAACAACTTATTGTGGTACTTTAACAAGTTTTCGCTACGAAGTAACGGAGTGATCGTGGCAACAAGCTCGGGCCGGCTGAGCTTGCCAATAAGAAAATACAGTAATGCTTCATGATACTTTTCCCAATTGGCGCCTAATTTACCCTGAAACTCTCTCATTAGGTGTTCCAATTCCATCCGTTTGGTGGTCTTGTTCTTGTCAGCCTTTTTGGTGGCAGGAACCTTTCGTTTCTCCACAGCGCCGGCTTGAGGGGTTTCCGAAGCACTGCCATTGGCCACCACATCTCCAGCATCTCCGTTGGTGGTTGGGGGTGCTCCTTCCTTTTTAATCTGGGGCAGTTCACTCGACGCTGGAGCCTCCACCACAGGGGGTAGCGAGTCCACAGGTTCTGGTTTAACCACAGGAGATTTCATTAACAGATGGCAACGTCGCTGACTATAAGTATCGTCGGGGGTATCACTCGAGGTATGGTTGGTAGTGACAGTAGTGAAGCTAGGAGTGCACTTTTCACACGCGTAAACATCGGTGCATCAAAGCAGGTCATAATGCAAAATTTCTATTAATGCTAGCATAATATCTATAAAATCCATCCTGTGGTTGTACTAGCTCATGCCAGGTCGTCTCTGATCATCGTCGTCACCTCGACATCGCTCTCCATATCCTTTTTCTCATCGTCCTCGCTGAGTTGAGGGCTAAAGTTGGCGCCAACGTCATCATTTCGTTGGACAAACACAAATACAATCGCAAACACCACTCCTAATGCTGCCACACCGATGCTATAGTATAACGCCCCCTTGTATGCCTTGAGGGTGTCATGTGAGTGTTTAAACGTTTCAATTTCCACCGTCAGTGACATAGCTAAGAACAATGATACCGAGTAGTTAACCACGGTAGAAAGCAAGGAGCCGGCCATGCCCTGGTGGTAGATGGGTAAATAATTCAGCAAGATAATCGCCGCTGCCGGGAACGACAAGTCCATAGCCCAGCAAAGGATAAATTGGACTCCAAACGTCATTCTCCAGTACGACTGGTGGACGGGGGTACACACCAACATGATACCCCCCACCATAAATGACACCATAGAAAAGGTAATCAAATACAGAGGCTTGGTCATCTTAATGATGTAGGACACCGACAACAGGGCAATCGCCCCCAACACAAAGAAGGGAAGGTAAGATAACCCTGCTTCAATGGCAGTGTACCCCCTCAAGTTGAGGATGTAATTCCAGTAGTAGTATTGCCAAATACCAAACGATCCCCAGCCAAGGCCCATACAGAGCAACACAAGGCCAATGCGGCGATTAAAAATGGATTTGGGAAGCAACGGGTCCTTTGCCACGTAAACCTCAACCAAAACAAATGCCACAATCAACACAACACTCACTGGCAACAACACAATGATATATGCGGTCTGCCACCCGACCACCGGGCCCTGGTTCCACACAAAGTTGAACAAGATCAATCCGGACACTCCCAACACCAGTCCCCACCAGTCAAATGAGTGGGATTGACCGTCGAGCCCCTCATTTTGCACTTCATCGACATTGGGAATGACAAACCACAGCATCACTCCCAAAATCAAGGCCAAAATCGCCAATAGCCAGTAACTCCAGGGCCACCAAGCAAGCTGGGACACAACAGCCGCCATCAACGCACCAATAGTAGCTCCCATGGGCCCCCCTGCCCCAACCAAGCCAAATGCCAAGTTCTTGCGCGGATGATTATTATAGATGGTACCCAAGAGTCCCATGGCACAAGGCATGAGAAGAGCAAACCCAATCCCTTGAAACGCCCGACAAATGATAAAAAAGATCACGGTATCGACGTAAACACTAAACCCTGTGATTAAGGACCACACAAAGATCCAGGCCCAACCAATTAGAAGCACCTTTTTCAAACCATACATATCACCTAGCCGACCAGAAATGAGGATAAACGTCCCCACCGTCAAGGCAAATGACCCCATGAACCATACCTTGGCGGCATCGTCCACTGAGTGGAACAGCTCCATGATCAAATTCATAGGAGTAAGCGACATAGTGATGCCCCCCTGGCACAAAAACTGGCACATCACCAATAAAAACACTGTTGTCACTTCTTGCGCCGTCAGATGGAGTAACTGCGGTCTTTCTCCCATCGCCGTGGTTATAGTAAATTTGGCATCGAAAGAGGTCGCTTCATGTATATATACTTATGCAGGTGATGGTGCCGCCGCGCGATGCACAGATGTTTTTCTGAGATGTTCCGTCGGAGATTCCGAAGGACGCAAGTCTTTCCGACGGGTGCACCCGATATACACAAGGTGAGGGGAGATAGGCAATGCTTGGAAGTGATAATGCCTTGCCATAATTCATCGGTAGGATGCTCCTGGCTTTCCAAAGCTCGTAACTTATTAGTAGCTCGCAACAATAGTGATTGTAATCAGGACGATGCGGCTCGTGAGCTATCGGCGCACGGCTCCTTCAATGAATCTCCTTCTCGGTTGCTACCATCAACTAACAGCATCCTGCCACTATACTGGACTCCTCCACCACCAAATGTATGGTCTTTGAGCTGCGCATTCTAGATGGCCAACCGCACCGAACACTCCCAGTGACACTAACCTTTCACATGTCGCAATCAAAATTGACACCCAACCAAGCCAAAGTTCTACTACCACCGCTGATCACTAAGCCAGCTTGCTTTTTTCCACCGATTGAAGCATTATACACCCAAACAGGGCCCCCAATGGTTATTGTTCCCAATCGGCTAGCGCTCCGGGCGTTGCGAGCAGGTCAGTTACGTAGATGGAGGCCCAATTATTATTACCAAAGATGCTTTCTCAATACAAAAGATGCAGCCACCGAAGAAACTCTCATTACCGATAAATTCAGCACCCTTCGCCAAAGGTATCTGGCCCCTCATTACCCGATCGTGTTGTGCCATGGGTTTTCTGGGTTCGACAAGATCAATCTTTTGCCCAACCCCAGCCATTCCCATGATCTTACCAAACGAGGAATTATCCAAGTTGATTATTGGTATGGAATTCAGGAGGCATTGACCAAGCTAGGAGCGGTGGTACTCACCGCCAAAGTTCCGGCGTTTGGCACCATTGAGGAACGGGCCAAAGTATTGCATGAATTCATTGAAGCTCAGGCAAGGGAGCTCCGACAAGAATCTAAGGCCGACGTATACAATCCTACTCCCAAACATGGTGTTCATGACCACCTGGAAACATTCAAAGGGAGGGAGTCCCCCGACTCGTCTCCAGAAGGTGATTTGCTAAAGGTGAACCTTGTGTGTCATTCAATGGGGGGATTGGATCTGCGGTATCTTATTCACAAGTTGCAACATGACACTACCATCAAACGGAGTTATAAGGTGATGACGTTGACCACCATTTCCACCCCTCACCACGGTTCTGAATGTGCTGATTTCATTGTCAAGACCATCGGAGATAGTAACAGTTTAAAGAAAATATGTCCCCTGCTGGTTTTTGAAATGACAACGGCGGCGATGGCCAAATTTAATGAAAAGATTACTGATGACCCCAACGTACAATACTTTAGCTACGGGGCTAGGTTTAGCCCTAAATGGTACAATGTGTTTAATCTCACTTGGAAGGTGATGGAGATGCAGATTAAAAAGGAGAAGCGATTCAATACGGTGACATCGGACGAAATTAAGGGGTACCTTCTTGAGAATGATGGTGTGGTTAGTGTGGCTCTGGCCCATTGGGGAACTTACTTGGGGACATTGGATGAGGTAGACCATTTAGATCTTATTAACTGGACTAATAGAGTTCGACGGGCGGCTGATAAGATTCTATTCAATCAGAAGCCCAACTTTAACGCGGTAGCATTGTACCTTGACATTGCAGAGAATCTTTCTAAACGAGGGTTTTAAGCCATTGCAAGAATTCTCGGAAACCCCTTAAAATCGTTATTGTCTTATAATGCTCAATTTTTAGAATACTCGTTCACTTTAGAATACGCATGATTTTTTGTCTAAAATAGCTTCAATTTCTTTGTAATTATATGGTTCCTCTTTAGAATACTCATATTTTATGTGCACTTATTACCTTAGAATACGCAGTATCTGCAGTTAAGGAATTTTTAAAAACTCTTGTGTTGGAGTAGATCGTTTATATCTCCTTCGGGTTATCACTGGAAATGTTATATAATGGGGTCTGATTAGGCAACTTCTTATATTATTACCGGTTTCTACTAACGCAGAAGAGGCAGTAAGTTAAGGATGATTGATTCCTGTTTTCCTATCTATACCTAGCTTTCCTGGGCTTCAATTCTCGGGCACAAGGTGGCCTGGTTGATCTTCTCAGATCTATCACCCTCTATGAATGATTCCCGTCGCCAATCAGGCGTCATGGAATCTCAAAGAATCTTCTAGATCCAACGTAAGTCCGAGCAATACTCACAGCTAGTATCCAGATTTGGTACACATCACTTCTTATCACTCGGGATGAGGCACTTTACATCAGTTCCTGCTTACTCAGCTTCAACCAGTCTTGATTTATACAAATTTTGCCCCCCAGAGCTCCACGAGCTCGATAACCAAATCAAGACCTCGTTGAAATGGCGCAAATCATACACGGCCACTCAACGCCATTCAGTGCCAAACATGGCTATATCAGAATAACTCAACGACAGATGTCGGGAAGTAACAATCCATAGAACCTTGCATCGGCCCCTTGTTACCAATTTGGTGGAGGAAGTTGTCTACCAAGTTCTTTATATCGGCAAGGTCCTCGTTCATGAACCATTCACGATAACAGTGACAGAGGATGCTGTAAGCCCAACATTTGCAATCTAAAATCCCCGTTTTCCTTGACACAACCAATACCAACCACTTCGGACCATCGCATCTCGAGCTAACCTTCCAGTGTAGGGATTCTCTTGATTACTACATCAGGCTCCTGTTTGAACACTCTAAGATTTCTTACATTGATCACCCTCTTAGACTGGTCAGGATTATGAGTAATAGCGTCTGGATGTCCATCTATCTCTCTCTGCTACATTCGGGTTTCCTTCATGGGGGATAGCAACAACTCGGAACGGTCCAAAGAACCAGTCTCTTATCTTCCAGTGTAGACTGCTTTCATCACTGTAAGCATCCTTGCTTATCAAATCTCCGACATTAATTCCCTGAGTTTTGCCCCATGGCGAGCGTTAATGACGAGATTGGTAATATAATGGAAAAGGTAGGCTTGTCTGCCCCGTGAATACCTCCATCTTTAGATCACTAACAATTATAATGATAGTGACTTAGCTTTCACTAATTGGGCTAACTGTACTACTACTAGACGTACTAGACGCACTACTCATAGCGGTACCCAGGTAACCGACTCTTCGCCGACTCATCCGATTTAAACTCAAGGATACCAAGCCGAAGCGATTCCCCCAGTTATTTGCGCATGAGTTTGACTTCGGTCAAATTGAACCGGCCAGTATTGGAGAAATGGGCCCAGATTTTATCCTCAGTGAAGTACAGGGGAAGACCCTTGAGGATTACCCGGGACTATTGCCAATTGTGATTGTAATGCTCCAGTGAGATCGCTGCGATGAGAGTACACCACGTGATCTAATCAGGTTGTTGCGCGGGCTCGTATTCAAAAGTCAAGAAATCCACCATTATCCTCCAATGAGCTTCTATTAATTGATATGGCAGCTGATGTCGGGGTGATTATTATGGGTGATATAACCGGGAGGGGAATTCCTCTCTCGACTTGCAATTTGCCTTTTTTACCGAGATATGACCTCATCTGTCAATTGTGTAATTACTATGCAAGCCACAAACCTCATTTGGAGTGATTATGCTCGTTGATCTATTGAATCCTGTTGATGGAGTTGAAGACGTCAATAGGACGTCAACGAAGTTATGAAAAATGGTTCGGTGCATAAAAATGTCGGGAACATGCAAGCGTTGGACAATTTACTATTAGGAGTGTCGTAAAAGAAAGCATGTCAAAATTTAGGCATCCACCTGCATTAAGCCGTTAATCATTGTTACAGCATCAGTTCGACTATTTATTCGGGTGTTAGTCCTCCACAAGAACAATCACTTAACCATGAGCTTTTTGAAACCAATAAAACGGCCATTTCAAAAGTTATCTCGGGGAAAAGTGGATCATGCCCCTCCTCAAATTTATAATTCGACGTTATACTTGTGCATGTTCGTGTTTGGGTTTTTAGGGTCGGCCCGTGGTTATGATGAAGGTAGCATCGCCGGATCAATTGCTCAGAAACTGTTTAAGAAGCGGTTTATCTCCAGTTCAGGGGTACGGTCAAACATTACTAGTATGGTGCAATTGGGGCTGATTCCGGGAGCAATGATCGCCTCATTTTCCGTTGATTACTTTGGTCGGGTTCGTTGCTTACAGTTGGTTTGTGTCGTATGGGTGGTTGGGGCCATTGTCCAGATCACTCTGAAGGACGTTGGCGCATTGTACGCGGGACGTTTCGTGGAAGGTCTCGCCATTGGCCATACCACCACTATTGGACCTACCTATATTTCTGAAGTGGCTCCAGCAAGGATTCGGGGTCTTCTCAATGCGATCTTTGCGGGGACTGTTTATCTCGGTTACACCCTCGGCACATTCTCTAATTATGGCACAGCCCTTCACATATCCAATGAATCAGACAGACAGTGGATCATCCCCACTTCACTTAAAATTGTTCTTGCTGGGCTACTTGGGTTAATGTCATTTTTATTTTGTGTAGAGTCTCCTCGGTGGTTGATCAAAAAGAACAAACCTGAACAGGCACTTCAAGCACTTTGCAAGTTGAGACAATTACCCCCTGATCATTCTTATATCAAATCGGAAATTTCTGATATTGAGGAACAGATTAGATATGAAAAGGAAGTGCTGAAGGACCTCACAGTGTGGGACAAGTTAAAACTGTTATTCACCAATCGTGGAATGCGTTATCGGTTCTGGGTCATCGGGGTTGGTTCCCAGTTATTAGGTCTGTGGTCTGGACCCAATGCTATCACGATTTACTCCACCCAGTTGTTTAGTTTCGTCGGTGCTAGAGGCACTGATACCCTCAAATGGTCAGGAATTTTGGGTGTGGTTAAATTGACTCTGTCATACATTGGGGCATTTTTTTTGATTGATGTAATCGGTCGTCGGGGTTCGTTGTACATTGGGTTGACCATTCAGGGACTTTCAATCCTTTATTTTGCCATTTTCTTGATCATTGTCCCCCAGGCATCAGTGATAGGAGTCACTCTCACTCCGTCTCAAGGTCGTGCTGCCAAGGGGTCTCTTGCGGCTCTTTTTCTTTCTGGTACTGGTTGGACTATTGGGTTCAACAATATGCAATACATGTTAGGTTCAGAGGTATTTCCCTTGAGTATGCGTTCTTTTGCCCAATCGTTGGTGATGGTATTTCATTTTGCTAATCTTTATGGTAACTCAAAAGCGACCCCAGAAATGATCGTATCGTTGAAACCCTATGGTACCATGTTCTTTTTCGTGGGGATGGTTATTTTGTCGATTCTTTGGTGTTGGTTTTTTCTTCCCGATCTCGCTGGTCGTTCATTGGAATCAATGGAAGAACTCTTTAATTTGCCATGGTATGTTATCGGCAGAAAGGGTACTAAACTTTGTCCTGATCATTCTTTGGTTAATCAAATCAGTTGTTGTACCGGTGACATCAAGCTAATGGATTCTAGACAAGTAAGAAGCAATGAAGAAGGAGAAAGTGAAAGCGATGAAAAAAAACCTTAGATACTATCAATAAATTTTTTTGAGAATAGCTTTAACAATGGCATTGTAAAATATCCGAAAATTTTAAATTACTTCAACCAAGTTGAGAGAAGATGGATGGAGAGGGAATATTTTAAAAATAACACATTGGTGTTTGGTGGGGTTTCTAAGTGGCAACCCTTCTCCTCGGAATTTTATTTACACTTTGATTGTTGCCAAACTCCAGGACATTAGGAGATTGGATCGAGTAGTCGTGCTCTTTCTCACTGAAAAATCAGTTATGAATCATGTTGAAAATATGTTTAAACATATGATTGATAAAAAAGCTGAAAAAAAATGATGTTTGAAAGATATAGTTTTTTTAATGAGAGTTAATTAACATATTATAATGAAGAACCGTATTATGGTATAAGTGAGTATAATCATAAGGATTATTACTGAAATGGATAATCCTTAGATTTGTGCGCTGGTTGAATATTTGACATCAAAAATGATCAATTGACGGTTTTAAATACCATAGGAAAGAGATCTCTATACTTATTCATTAAGTGATACACCAAAACTACCAAGTTCTTCTCGATTGAGTACTATGTTCCACGTCAAGCGTCACTCGTCTAATTCGATAATCACTTTGAAGACGCATACATATTAGATTTCGGCGATGTTAATGACAACCCAGAGTTATTCTCGGGTAATAAGACCACCAATATACCGCCTTTAATGAAATATCAGGTGTGTTTTGATGTGGTGGCGCAGATAAAGTTCTTAAAACTGGCGTTGAGTGGTGCTTCTTTGACCAGTTCCCTGAGCGCTCCTTCTTGACAACAACTGGTGAGAAAACCCAACCAATATTGTAATTAGTTAGAAATTCTGAATTTATTAAAACATCTTTAGTTCCAATCGTGATCATCGTTGGCTGTTATGTGATGTCGCTTTTTACAGAATACTCATCCCTACGAAAACTCATCACACCAAAACACTCTTTACCTCCGATCACACACAACCTTCCAACACTTAACACCTATTGTTTCATATCACTCATTAACTCATTAACCATTTCGTCCACCATCAATTCTCCAGTAAACCTTCAAGCTCACGTTGTACATTCCGACAATGATCATCGATATTTTCAATACCCTTAGCAATTGAATCCAATGTTGATTTATTTTCATGGCTCAAATCACCCCAAGTAATCAGTTCAAGCATCGAACACCGGGTAATCTCGCTGATTAACCAGTTTCGATACTCCGCCTTGGTCATTTCCTCCTCCATTGTGTTTAATATTTTAAGTTCAGTTAGTAACTCATTACGTCGAATGCCAACTTCACGTAACGAGTTGCCAAGCCGTTTAGCGGTGTTACGAGTAACCTCATCGGCGTAATCAGATTTCCATGAAGACGGCGAATCGTAGTTTCGGACAAACGATGATTTTTCAAATAATGAAAACGTATTCAGGCCATTACCCCCATACTTTTCATTCAACATATCCTGAATATCCTTCATGTAGATTGCCATTTGAATATCGATGGGAGATTGACTTATGAAGTCCTTGGTGATGCTCTCCGCATGTCTAACTGCCCAATAATTAACCGACAGCTTGCCAACCAAAATAAGATTAAACAAAACAGACACTGTGCAGAAAATAATAAGAATTCGATACACTGAACAAACTGATGCAGCCAGCTTGGTTGCTCGAATTACAAATCGAGAGAACCAAACAAATATCGAAAGAATGGCAAGGCAAGACCGTTCAAATATAACCCGGGCCACATCCAATACATTATACTTGATAGTAGGGATTGGTTGGGCCACATAAGGTTCATCAGTAACGGTTAATTTGCCATAATAGTAGATGGCTTTAGCAACGATACCATGGTGACCAACTTTTCGTTGGACTTTATGCAAACTGTCAATAATCTCTTGATTATGAGTGAAACTAATGCCTTGGCATAGTTTATCAATGATCAGATTAAATGGGGATGGCTTTTCAAAGTTACGCCGGGCATAAAAGTAAACTCTTGATTGCTTACCTGCCACTCCAACAATGACAAATCGATATTCCAATGAAAATTTTGAGCCAACAAAGAATTCAAACGACCACATCTTATGGGTAAACGTATAGTATTCATCATCGTACATGTTGTCGATGACTTGTTCGATTTGTACTTGTTGGCGCTTGCGGTTATAATGCGAATCGACATTAAACCGACGGAACATCTTTTCTGAGCCATCCTTAGGACCCATGTGCCATGGCACCAACAGGGAACCATTGATTTTGGCGAGGGACAGATTGTCCTGAAGTAAGATCAGCGAATCGCCTAACAAGGCATGGAAGATGGCTTTTGGAGATATATTCCAAATAGACATATGTGAATAATGGTACTGGTCTTTAAAATTGGTTCTGAATATCTGAGGTTTCAGTTTAGGCTTGATCACAATCAGCAGATTGGGTACCGTCAGCCCCAAGGTTAATAAATTCTTACCCTTGGGCTGGATAAGTTCAGCCAATCGTTCTTTACGATGTAAGCTTTTTGTGAGCCTCGTAATCGACTGTAGATGCAACTTGTCCTGGTAATCTTCCAAAGATACCTGATCAATTTCTTGCAATTCTTTAATCAATTCCTTGAGCAGCTTGGACTTGTTCGCATTGATGTTCTTAATCAAGGCAAGAAGCTTTTTCTGAATGGCACATCCGTCATCCAAAAAAAGCTTAATCTTTACCGAAGAATCAACATTATAAATCTTGAGCAAGTCACAATCCTTTTGAGCGACATAGTCCACCAGTACCATGCGATTGACCTGGTCTTTAAAGAGAGCAACAAACCCCAGTGCCATCATATAAAAGTAAATGTGTTCCTTGGTGACGAAACACCGACCGCTGAGATCCTGGCGAGAGTTTGGGGACCATATACATCTGAAACTGAGAAGACAGAATTCATTCGGCTCGATGGCAGTTTCGAAAAGTGCCCTCATTTGAATATCAGTAGCAATCAATTCTTCGGGGTAATAGGGCGGGTAGCCCGGTCGTTGGGGGGTAATGTCCTCCGAATCAATTTCTGAAAGGTTGTCAACCTCATTCAAATTACCATTTGCTAGGGAGTATGGCATCTTTGGCGATTTCATTGCTCCCAGCTTCTTTTGATCATAAATGTCATGCAAATAGTACGCTCCCCAATTAACTGACCCCCAGATATTACCAGTAAGCGCCGTTGGTAATGAGGTAGCCGGAGTAATCAAATATGCAATAATCAGGGTTTTGGTGGTGCCCGTCATGAACGGAGGGCGAATGGTGGGGATTTGGTAGTATAAATGTTGCAAGAAGAACTTTTCATTACGGGAAATGTACCCGCTTAAGTCGTTCGATGTAATGATCTTTCCCTGGCTGGTGACACATTTCAAACTAGAGAGATCGCGATCGACCAATGTTGGTTGCGTCAGGGAAAATTCTGCCAATAACGGTGGGAACCGGCCCAGGGCAATCTCCAACACATGAGGGTCATTGGTGGGGTTCTTCATTATTCTTGTTCGTTCATTTTCCAACACTTTGAGCCATTGCTTCAATTCTTTCAACAGTTCTGCCTGGAGAATGATCAGTAGCCCTGATGTTTTGATTTCAAAACAGAACCTCCGATCTTCATTGGGATAATACTTGGCATTACACAAGAGAATACCAATCTTGTCTGTTTCTTGAACAAATGTCCCCAGCGGCAGCAATACCAAGAACCCTATCACACCTCCTTTGATGAAACACCATCGACGTACCCAAACTGGTTTTGATTGGCCCTCTACCCAAGTTTTCATGAATAGATACCCATGTTTTTCAAACCCCGTCTCTTCTGTCTCACAAAGCATGCGTTGGTTAATTGTAGACGTCTTGTACTCGTTGGGGTCAAGCGAAGGCTTGGCTTGTACCACCGCCAATTCCTCCACCTGAGTCCGACTCACTTGCATGTCTTTTCGGAACTTGTTTAATGATTCAGCCGTCAGATCACTCCAAGCTTGGATCCGTTGGATGCGATCAATAATCTCCCGAAAGTGTCGAATAGTGATATCATGAGCAATACTACTCTTGTTTCGCCACAAGTTAGTCAGCATAAGTACTAATTGTCGATCCAACAAATTACCAAGCTGGTTCAATTCAATGACAAGATCTAACAGAGCATGGATATACGCCCGCCGCACCTTAAAAAGTTCCTGGGCATCTTCTACAATCATTTGCAGATCCTTAGTCTTGGAGGTATTCATAAAGATGGCAAGATACTTTTCATATTTCAGCTGAGTAACCTCGAACTTCCCCCGCACTTCCTTGTAATGATTAATCGCTTGCAGCACCGTAGCATATAGCGTCTCGACATTGGTGACATTAACCAGCATCAATGATAATGAAAGTCCCCATAACCTCTTACTACCATCTAGAGTGGTCTGAAGCAGCTGGACGGTGTACTCTTGGTCAATCAACCCATCCTGGAGAAAACTAGGTACCAAATGCTCCAAGAACGAATTGAAGAACGTCTGGATGTCTCGGAGGTGTTGAGGAATCCTCCGACTGGACAGAATGAGAGCGCTAATCCACTTTTCAACATTTTCAACTTGCATATCCAAATGATTAACCGAAGCCCGAAACGTTGGCAGATCGAGGGCTGCCTCCTTGAGATTGACCAGAATAAGCTTGAATTGCCTTGTCATCATTTTGGGTTCCTGTTTGGATTGTTTGTGGTGGTGGTGGTCCCCGTTACTGGGTTCTTTTTGCACTGACGACGTTGAATGGACTGGCAGAAGGGGCGGTTCGGGCCCATGGGAGGGGTTGGCTGGTGGTTTACCCCCATGATCTGCAGAGCCATGTCTATTGAAGCTATGGTTAGACTCATGCTTGGCCATACCACCTGATCCATTTATTGGTGGATCGGGTTGTGCTCTGGTGGGGTCACCCATAGGTCGCGATTATAGTGCGCGGTTGGTGGTTCAAGAAGAGGAGGGTTAGTGAGGTGATCCAGTAGGAGGGTAGACGCAAATGTTAACGGTGATGGTTAAATGTAATAGTTATGGTTAAATGTAATGGTTATGTCCAGTTGTGCCAGTTGTGCCAGCAGCGCCAATTTAGGTCCCCATTGTTTGCCCATCTCCAAATTCCCTATTGGTCTAGATCAACTCGGATCGGAACCAGGATGATCCGGATAATCATCGATAAAATAGAAACAAATAATATTCCATGATGGCCATTGGAGTTGGGGTGGCACATTGAACGCACCATCAAATCGCCGTGAGCCGCACCCCCTTTATCTATAACATGAGTGCTAAATCATGGTTAGACATTGATATTAACCCATCCACCCGAAAGGAGGTGGAAGAAGCTGTATCAGCTAATGATGATGCCAAGCTTGAGTCGATGATGGCGCCTCGGATTGCGTTTGGGACGGCTGGGCTCCGGCTGGAGATGGCGCCAGGGTTTGCTCATATGAATGATGTGACGGTGCTTCAAGCTAGTCAAGGGTTGGTTGACTACGTTAAAAAGGGTCCAATTGTGGTTGGATTCGATCACCGTTATCATTCCCGTCGCTACGCTGAGATCACTGCTGCTGTGGCCTTGTCAAGAGGATTGGAGGTGTACTTCCTTGGCAATGACCACATTGTTGGCCCCGAAACCGAGGCTATTGAAGAGGGAAAGTCTAGCCAGCATCCATATAACCAAGGGGGGGTGATTAATGGCCAAGTGGGGGGTAGATTTGGTCATACCCCGTTGGTTCCATTCACGGTGGATCATGTTGGTGCCAGTGCTGGGGTGATGGTTACTGCTAGTCATAACCCGGCCAAGGATAATGGCTACAAGGTTTACTACGGAAATGGGTGTCAAATCATTCCCCCCGTGGATAAGGATATTGCTGATTCCATCAATGAAAACTTGACACCATGGTCTCACTACCAAATCAAGCAAATTTTTGATAAGGGTTATGCTGAAGGCAAATTGAAGGTTTGCTTGGACGAAATACAGCAAAAGTATTTGGATAAGCTTGGAGAGCTTGTTAGTGATCCCTCGCTCAAGTTTGACTTTGTATATACTCCAATCCATGGGGTAGGGATGGACATTGTTACCCAAGCACTCCCTAGATATTTCCAAGACTTTAACTGGGCCGTGGTCGAATCTCAAGCTTGGCCAGACCCCCTGTTCCCCACGGTATCGTTCCCCAACCCTGAAGAAAAGGGAGCATTGGACTTGTCGATCGAAACCGCCAAGAATAACAATTATAAACTTGTGGTAGCCAATGATCCCGATGCTGATAGATTCCTGGCGGCAGTGGAATACCAGGGCAAATGGAGACAATTGACTGGTAATGAGATTGGTTTCTTATTTGCACGGTACGTGGTGGACAATTATAAGCAAGACTTGTCGAAAATGTACTTGGTTAACTCGACGGTATCATCGCAAATTCTCAAGGCCATGGCGGAAATTGATGGATTCAACTTTTGCGATACGTTGACGGGGTTCAAGTGGATTGGTAACAAGGCGATTGACCTCGAAAAAGAGGGATACGCCGTGCCTTTTGGCTATGAAGAAGCCATTGGCTTCATGTTCCCTACTGCTCATGATAAAGATGGGGTCGCCGCTTTGGTGATGTTCCTTCAACTCTACAAATACTACAACGGCGACTTGATCGCGGCGTTGGAGGAAGGCTATGCTAAGTATGGGTACTTTAAAGAGTGCAATGGGTACTACCGGGTTCCTGATCTTTCGTTGACTGAAAAGATTTTCACTGAGGTGAGAAACCTGCGGCAAATCATGGACCCAATTGGCGACTTTGACGTGGTGTCGTGGAGAGATTTGACTTTGGGGTATCAGTCGGATACCCCTGATCATGTCCCCAACTTACCAGTGGATCCTACTCTGCAAATGATCACTTGTGTACTCAAGGACCAAACTACAAACAACCATGTTCGGTTTACTGCCAGAGGTTCGGGGACTGAGCCCAAGATTAAAATTTATTGTGAGGGTAGAGCTTCTACTGAAGATGATGCCGCAGCAGTGGCTCGGAAGTGTTGGGATACTCTTAGACAAGAATGGTTCCACCCCGAGAAGCATGGCATGATGGAAGTAATTTAGAAGGTTTAGGAGTGTTGGGGGTGATCTATATAGATTCAGTTCAGCTGATTACTTTGCGAAAAAGGATTAGAATTTTCAATTTATTGTAGCGATCTGTAAATGGTTGCAAGTACGATTTAACCGTATCTTGATCATTTCTAGGAAAACATTAATCTCACTCATGGCATTACGAGGTAATCGAATAAGGTTTGGAGTGGTTTATTGTGATGAGAAATTACAAATTATTATTGATTGAATAGGGGGGAGTGCGGTTTTGGTTCACTACCCTGAATGTTCCTATTTCTCAACCAAGCATTTTCGATGATTTTGTGACGCGATATTTTAAAATTGATAATTCTCGAGAAAAACTGGTCTATAATTTTCCAAGTCAATATTAAATCGTTCTTTTCCAACAAATCATCCTCAATTCACCAAATCCACCTCTCGTCGCCAAGTCTTCAATTTATTCAAAAATCCATTCAACAATTCTCAACTTCTTCACCCTAAAGGCTCAAATAATTGTACTAGATGATATACCCAAGACTATGACTACCCCACCTGATTATCACAAGCATCAAAACAGGGTTATCAACATTCAAGCCATCGTACCATTCGTAACAAATTAGCCATGACCCCATCATCGATGTCATGTGATTATCATTACTCGCTCAGCACAAAAATTACAACGAAACGGTTAATGACATGATCGCAATGACGCAAACACAACTACTCTTACTCACTTTTACAATAACGAGGGCCAACCAAGCAAACAATGGCAACCCACCAGATTTCCACCCACTTCCACCCCTGCCTCTCCGTTACCTAAATATTGCTCCACTTTGCGCATTAAATTTGCATATGATATTCACCTCCATATATAGCAAAACCCTCCCCCGCATTTGGGGGCAACGCCATGTTTGATCAAGTCCAAGATAAACACCTTGATATCCTCATCAAGCTCGCCGATGGATTTATTCACAAGTGTCTGCCGGAATTGATCCGGCCCTATCTCCACCCAGATTTTCCCGTTGATAAGGTGGAGGAGTATATTGACACTTATGAAAAACCAAGCAAGATGCCTGGCTTTCGCCAGGATGTGGCGGCCAAGTTTGAGAACCAGCCCAAGTGGTTGGTACAACAGGTGGTGCTACTCTGTGAGGTATTGTCGCTGAGATTATTGTCGCCCACCGTCACCAAGACTACCACGTTGGTGACGGAAATGACTGATGACCAAGTGGAACAATTGTTGAAGGATTGGCGGGACTCACCCATTGAATCGAAGCGTAAACTTTTCCGGTCGTTAAACACGGTGGTAATGACGTCGTTTGTATTTCTTATGACTGAACTCCATGGACAGGCGTGTGGCTACCCCCAGAAAGAGATGCGGGAGCAATTGGCCGACCAGGAAGTTGATTATTTCAAGTACCAGTTTGTCGACACCCCTACCGACTCCAACATTGTCCTCAACATCCCTGAGGAGGTGCTTGTCGTAGGTCTGGGGGCCGGGGCTGGCGTGGTGGTTGCAACTCTTGCTGATGCCGGTATTTCCACTTTGGTGTTGGAAAAGGGCAAGTACTACTCCAACGATGAGTTCACCATGGACGACAAGACTGGGGTCAACGCCCTCTATGAAGGCCCTGGCGGGGTCATCTCCACTAATTCGCAGATTCTCATTCTTGCTGGGTCGACGTTTGGTGGTGGTACTACCGTTAACTGGCTGGCGTGTATTCCTGCCCCGTTTAAGGTAAGAATGGAGTGGTACCAGAAGTTTGGCCTCGAATGGGTGGCCGATCAACGGTGGGAGCAAAACTTGAAGTATGTTTGGGACAAGATGGGAGCATCTACTGAAAATATCACTCACTCCAAGTCCAACCAGGCCGCAATTGATGGGGCCGCTACCTTGGGCTACGCCCATAGTGCCGTCAACCAGAATCTGGGAGGTCACAAGCACCATGAGTGTGGCCGGTGCCACGTTGGCTGCCGATTTGGCGTCAAGCAGGGGCTGTCGAATAACTGGTTCAGAAAGCCCGCCGAAAAGGGGTTGGCCAAGTTCATGCAACAGGTCAAAGTGGTGGAGATCAAACACAAGGGGGGGAAGGCCGAGCTGGTGATTTGTCGGGATGAGCTAACCGGGGTCCACTTTAAGATCAAGGGTTTCAAGGAATTGGTGGTTAGTTCGGGGTCGTTGCAAACCCCAGTTTTGTTGCAAAAGCTGGGGTTCAAGAACAAGAACATTGGCCAACATCTCAAGTTGCACCCAGTGTCGATTGCTTTTTGTGACTGGGGCAATGACGTCGATACTGCCCCCTACGAAAAGCTGATCATGACCTCGGTAATTACTGAAGTGGATGACTTTGATGGCGACGGCCATGGGTGCAAGATTGAAACCATGCTTCACGTGCCGTTTATTGAAGCTGTATTCTTCCCTTGGGACGGCTCCGATGAGGCTCGGATTAACTTGTTAAAGTACAAGAGCTTGTCGGCCATGCTTCTTATTACCAGAGACAAGGGTGAAGGTCTGATTACCTATGACACCCATAAGCCTGATGTGTTGAAGCTTGATTATGAGGTATCCAAGTTTGACCGCGACGCCATCTTGGAAGGGTTCCTCACCGCTTCGGACGTGTTGTATGTTGAAGGGGCCAAGGAAATCTTTTCCCCTCAAATCAAGACCCCCAGGTTCATCTCGTCCAAACCCAAGCACCTCCGGTCGATCACCGACGCCGATTACCAGAAATGGAGAAAGGTGGCGGCGTCGATCCCGTTCGATTCCTACGATAGTGCCTACGGTAGTGCCCACCAAATGTCTTCGTGTAGAATGTCAGGCAAGGGACCGTCATTGGGGGCCACTGATGTCAAGGGAAGATTGTTCGAATGTAAGAACGTGATTGTCGCCGATGCGTCCACCATGCCTACTGCTTCGGGGGCCAACCCCATGATCACCACGATGATGTTTGCTAGACAAGTGGCCAACGAGTTGGTCAAGGATATGAGACCTTCAGCTAAGCTTTAGTTACTAATTAGATGTACTTTTATTGTTAGAGATGGCTGCACCACCATCACCGCGATAAATTACCCATCGCATCATACATGATGCCGTATGGGTGCACGACATGGGGTGACTAACGGGATGATCAAAAAGCGCCCTTCGAGACAAGGGGGTCCAAACGGTCGCTCGGAAAAACCCGGAGACCCTCGCCCTTTGCTCCAAACCGTTATCTCGTCTGATTTAGCCCATACACTGTGTGCAGTACGTATTGGTGCACTGGCTTTATCTTATCTCCCAACGATCAAGGTGGTGGTGATTGCTCACCCCTAGCCGCCCCAAATGTAGAAAATGAAGGGAAAGGGTTAAACTAAAACTTCTCTATACCCTATAAACATCCCCCCTATCCCTTCAAAACCTTTCTCCCCTGTTTTTCTTTATCACCATCCATGCCAACATTGCCGTTTTGGGTGATCGTCGCACCAGTGAAAAATCTGTTTCCGCGACAATCTCCATCGACATGAGCCTGATTACAAGAATGCCACAACCGGTGCCAGCCCTCTTTGGCGATGAGACGAAGAAGCTTGAAGCGGTGGTACCCAATCCACCCCCTGCCGCCGCCGTGACGCCGCCGCCGCCGGTTGCAGCGGGATCACTGCAGAAACAATTATCGCCAGTATGCCGCAATTGCAAAACCCATACCACCCCGTTGTGGAGACGGGACGACCTGGGCCAGGTACTTTGTAATGCCTGCGGCCTCTTTTTGAAGTTGCACGGGCGGCCCCGGCCCATTTCGTTGAAAACAGACACCATCAAGCTGCGCAACCGGATAAAACAGCTGGGGACCAACCACGGCCTGAATAATAAGCTGACGCCGAATACCCCCGAGTTGAGGGCTAAGGTTGATAAGAACCGTCGTCTGCTGGGTAATAGCCCTAAGAGTGCCCCTGGCGGCGGCTCTCGTAAACTGCTGGGCGAGTACCCCCCTCTCATCATGAAACAAGCACCTCCGCAATTTACCGGTCATATCCCCGGCGGCGCCACTCCAGGGATGGTTGCAGTCCACCCCGGGTTGCCATTACAAGTCCAGCCCCTCCACTACCCTAACCTGGTGCCGGTGCTGTTCCCCCAGGGCCTCGAACGGATCACCTCGCCATTACTTTTATCGACAGCCACCCAGCATGACCGGGCAGCGGCGCTGGCGCTTGAAACCATGTCGCTGAATGAGCCTGACCCTCAGGGACAGCGTAATCCCCCTCCTCAGGGAGTGCTGCTCATGACGCTGGCCCCACTGAGTGGGTCACAACCGTCGGGGGGTCTGACGATCTTTTCGGCGGTTAATATGCTGGTGAATAATCCAGCGGGCGGCGCCGAGGCCCCCGGCCTGAATGGCTCGCCTAACCACTCATCACCTGAAGTGGGAGGGCCACCACCGCCGCCGCCCCCTCACCGGAACCCGGGAGAGATAATGGCACTCAAGACCCGCATTCTGGAGTTGGAGTTGGTCAATGACTTGTACCGCACTCGCATCATTGAGCTTGAAGCGATGGAACAGGCGCTGAGGCTTCGGGAAGAGCTGATGCGGAGACGATTGGATGAGATGATGGCGATGGCCAACATGCAGGGGGTTGGCCCGGTGACGATGGCCCCAGGGTCGAGCCTGGCGGCCCCACAACTGGCGGCCCCACAACTGGCTACTACTAACACTCTGGCCCCTCAAACTACTTCTCTGAGTCCCACCAGTGCGGGGGGCGCTTCGGGGGCCGCTTCCGGGGGACCTGCTGTAGGCCAGTTCCCCGTACCTCGACAAATGGGACAGGTTTCGCCACCAGCAACGACTCTGGCGCCGGCGCTGGTGTCGACTAATACCAATGGACCCTACCCCCCTGAAATCAAGCAGGAAACGTCGACGATGCTTCCGCCTACTCTCCCGCTGCTTGGCTCTACCACTCAGCTTCCAGCACCCATGCTACCTGCGATCCGGCTGCTGTCACCTTCCGGACAAACCGGAGGAATTGTTCTTCCCAGTTTGAAACGACTGGGGGACAGCGATGCCGGGGAGGTGAAGAAGCCCAAGTTGAACTGATTATATGACTGTATATACCACGGCAATGTATTATAGGTTTTCTCCACTGGTCTTCTTCATGGACCCTGCTTATTGTTCTATGCACGAGAATTCAAAGAACCCTGTCTGACTGAGGCAAGTGGTCGTTTTGGGTGAAAATTGTAAAGGGAATTGCCACCAAAAATAGGAATGGGTTGTCACATCTGATAACAACACAAGTATTTATATACTCACCGTGTTGTTGCTCCATTTGAACCCGTACTGTCCCGATCAGTTTCATGTAAGAGATGTACGTCACCTGACAATTTGCTTGTTGCGCGACGTTTCAGGATAATAATACGACTGGGGCCAAACGATGAGATAACGTGACTTCCACTCCCTTTTTAACAATAAATAAATTACACCTGATCCATTACTACTGCCACAACCATACTGTGCCTGTGCCGGCTCCCCTTCCCCCAAATATAAGCGTGCCTTCTACCCACTAGTGTGCCTAACTCCTTTAGTGTGCCTACCCTCCTGCAGCAAACGCGAAAAAGTTACGCGCCTAGTAACTGTGAAAAGCCCAGCACTATTTTAAATCGGCGGTAAACAACATCCATTGATCTTTTCCATGAATCACAGTGGGCCCCCCCAGACACCCCGAAATCATCGTCCCCAGTCGGGGATGATTCTGCTGACACCCCAGCTCCTGTTTGGCCTAGGATTTCTGCCTAGCTTCCACCTTTCGCCATTACCAATCAATCTGCCGGGCCAATTCATCGTCAAGACCAGCACCCCTCCCAAGAAGCTGTTGTTGGATACATTGGCCTCCCGCAAATGTCCCCTGCTGACAGCGGCGCTGACGCCCCACCTCGATTCGCTGACGGGCGAAGATGACCTCTGGACCTCGGTGGAGGGTACCACCCTCCTGACCACTTTGAGCAGTATCTACGAAGAGGGGCCTCCCAAGAAGCGGGTGCGGTCCCAGTCCAATGGGCGCCCCGACCAATTCTCCGAATGGACTCCTGAACTCGACTCGATCTTGATCAAGTGCCACAACCAGCTCTGTCAATATAAACAAGCCCGACCCCAGTCGGCGCCCCAACTGTCGGTGCTCATGTCGACTCCTCAACCCCAAGTGCTCAGCCGGATGATATTCTCCAAGATCGGCGTCAATAAACTGGTGGCGGATATCGCCCTGCGGTTGCAATACTTGAATCGAGGCCCCATCGTTGCCAACCATGATCCCGTCAATACCGATGAGATTATCGATCGCGAATTGAACTTGTTTCTCCAGCCCGACGAGCTGGCCGCGTCATTTGCAGTGGAAATGGGTCTGTTTGAGATTAGCTACTATCGTCCTCTGGTTGCTGCCACCCATCATTTTGCCTTCATGTCCAATCCCCCAATTGTCGATGCGCCGCCATCGCTATTGACGTCATTATTGGGCCAATGTCAGCACGCCACCACCTTGGTGAACCAATACCTCGACCCGGCGACCCCGGTGTTTGTTTGCGACCACAATATCGACTTGAACTTCCCCCGACAGCCCACTGAGGCCCTTGACCTCGTTCTGGGTACGTTCAAACTGCATTTGCGGCTCGTGGCCACCACCACCGCCGCCCCAGGGTTGCTCTCATGGAAATGTACCCTGACAGTGTGGAATAATCTTACCAACACCCAGATTTACCTGGGAACCGACTTTGTTAATGGCTACCCCCTCCTGTCGGCCCTGGCGGCTGCCAAGCATAGCTATGACGTCCAGGTTCCGTTTCTAAAGACACTTTTGGCGGGATATTTCAATTTTTTGATCGAAGCCGGTGCCGAATGCAACTTGACGGTGGTGCAGATATTGATGGGGGCCTCCCTGAAACCAGTAGCGGTGTTGGTGCACCGGATCAAGGCCGATACTGCCATCAAGCCGGGATCGACGGTTTCGGTGACCCGTCTAACCACCCCCCTTGGGTCATTGCCGCCGCCGACATTCGATATCGATGAAGTTGACGATAATGCCACCGTGATCGCCGACTCGCTGCCCTACAAACTGACGCCCAACCAGGACACGGGGTCGTCGCCCATTTCCAAGCGGCGGGCCAACCTTACCCTTGACATTGATCGGGCGGGGTTTGTCCTCAACCATGGACCATTCACTGCTCCCGTGTATAATGCCGATCTCGTTGCCAAGTATAATTATGCTGGTATTACTCGGGAGCATGATTCCAATCATCTCCAGCCGCCCCCCGCTCAACAGCACCCCCACCCCCACCAACAACAACACCAACCACAGCACCAATCGCAACGTCCGCTGCAATTGATGATGCCCACCACTGATGAATTCGACCCACAGTTTATGCTGGTTCATAGACAACCGCCGCGAGACCACCGGCTCATGGGAGGGTTCGACTCGTTCGGGGGCCATATCGTTGCTCCCCCGAGCCACGACGCCGCCATAGAGCCATTGAACAACAAGGAAAACCGCATGGAGATTACATTTGGCCCCATTCTTGAGTATGACCCATCCAAGAATCCAGCCGCCGCTGCCACCGCCGCCTCCCGGAAACGGGCAGCGGGACAGCATCGGTTTCCTGTCAACACTCCCGTTACGATGTACAAACCTAAAAAATAACAATAGATAACTTTTCCACTTACTGTAGACCGACCGCATGGTTGTTGGGTCGATTGCACAGCACCCTCGCTAGTGACCGTTTTACGCCAGATCGGGGACGATTCACGAAAAAACGGTCCCCGTGTTAACGCATCAAGGTGTCACCATTGACAAATTCCGAGGATCGATTTCACCCTATGTTGGCCCCCATATTGGTCCATTCACCATATCTCGGTAGTGGTACGTGGGGGTTCACCGATATCATGTGATAATGGTGCATGGAGGGGGGGTCGCAATCAGTATATAAGCATACCAACCATCCGCTCAGGCGAAGACAATGACAGGCAAGAGCTACCACTTGGTCATCTTGGTCCATGGCATCTGGGGCATCCCTGCCCATATGGAATACCTTGAACTGGAGGTGTTTGCCCACGGCCACCGTAATAAAGAAGACACCTTGGTCACCTACAAGACGGTGAGCCACTCCAAGTTCTTTACTTATGATGGAATCGACGTTAATGGCAAGCGGGTCCGAGACGAGGTCATTAGCCAAAGAGATGTCCTTGAATCTAACGGTGTCGACAAGGTTACCAAGATCTCGTTTATCGCTTACTCCTTCGGCGGCCTCATCCTGAGGTACGCGGTTGGTATCCTTGACGATGAAGGGTTCTTTGCCAAGGTTAAACCCGTAAACTTTGTCACCTTTTGTACCCCTCACGTCGGTGTGCCCACCACCAAGACCCTGAGGGTGATGAGGTTGTACGACTGGCTTGCACCAAAGTTTTTGGCATCCACCGGGGATCAAATCTTTGTTTGTGACCGGGAGCAAGGTCTGTTGGAGGCGGGGGCTATTGGGAAGCCGTTGTTGGTATGGATGTCTGATCCCCAGTCCAAGTTCTACAAGGCGGTGGCCAAGTTTAAGCACTTGGCCCTCTATGCTAACGCCATCAATGACCGGCGAACGGCATGGTATACGGCGCTGATATCCCAGTATGACCCCTTCCACTCTATTCACAACAAGGACCCGCTGAGGATCCATGCTAGCTATATCCGGGGCTACGAGCCGGTGGTGATCGACAAGTCGAAACCAATTACGTTTGGTAACCCCGATGCCCCGGCCGAGTACCTGTCATCGCCTTGGTCGACGTGGTTGTTGCGCAAATGGCGTTGGCTCAAGGTTTTTGGCCAGGTATTGGTGTTTGCTCCGGTGTTTGGCATCCACTTCATCGTGAACCTGATCATCCAGCGGGTACACCACCAGCGGCGGATACTGGTGTTTAACCAGACCACCAACTTGAAGTACATGTACCACCCCAACCCATCGTTCACCGACCATGTGTCCAACGCCATCAACGAAGAACGCAACAAGATCGTCGAGGGTACATACGAAGCGATCAATACTGTCGAAGAGGTCGAGCTGGACGAACACTTGCGCCATCGCGAGTCGCTTAACTTGACCCCTGATCAGGAATATATTATCAAGAACTTGAACACGTTGCCGTGGCAAAAGTTCCCCGTGGTGATTCGCAACACTATGTCGACCCATTCGGCGGTGATCAATCGGTTAGAGGATCCGGCGTTCGGTGAAGGCAAGGTGGTGGTCCAGCACTTTATCGATAATGTGTTCCAACCTGAGTAGCTAGATATCATAGAAATAATAATGTCATTAACCCCGGGATCTACGGACTAAACCTACCGGACGCAACTGTCCACCACCATGCAGGGTCCACCATATTAACCCCTGGGGTGTTCTCCACCGGTGGGGTCCACCACCGCAGTGTCAACCTTCGCTGTAGGTAATTTTTCAGCTGCGAGCCGCACGCAGCCTTGAGTGGAGACCCACCACACGATAGAGACATATCCGATCCAGCGCCACATACCAATATGGAGGGGTTTGATAACTATTCTCTCCTACCCGAATGCCCCCATTTGGACCAGGTATTGGCCAAGGCCAGAGAAAACGTCATTCTGACCTACCGCCAGGCAGTGTCGATTTCCAAAGTCACCCACGATGCTAAATGCGTCAGCAAGAAAGATAACACTGAGGTGGCGGCGCTGAAATTAGTTAAGATGAAGGCATTGGCACTAAAGTGCCTGGACTGTGGGGTGTCGCTGCCCAACAATTTCATCTGCTTGCAATGTCCCCACGTCGGCTGTGAAAGCGACGCCGGGGCCCACTCCAAGTCCCACAACCACCTCTTTGGCATTGATCTGGAATGTGGGTTGATGTATTGTTTCAGTTGTCATAGCTACACTAACAACGAAGACCTCGATTGTATTCGTCTTGACCGAGACCCCATTATCGTCGATGATGCCCACTACAGCGATCCCACTCCTCAGGCGATGTCGGGGCTCAAGGGATTTGTCAACTTGGGGGCTACATGCTTCATGAGTCTGATCTTGCAGACGTTTATCCATAACCCGTTGGTCAAGTCGGGATTTCTCAATAACGACTTTCATTACTTTAATTGCGAAAAGAACCGGGGGTTTCTCATATCGCAAATGGTGGACGAGTCCAACGCTTGCATCACCTGTGCTCTCGATAACATCTTTACCCTGTTTTACAGTGCCACTTCCCCCGAGGGATTTGGGTTGACCCATTTGCTCCTGACCGCCTGGTACAAAAAGAAGCTGTTGGCAGGATTTCAGGAGCAAGATGCCCACGAGTTTTGGCAGTTTATTCTCAATGAACTCCACAATGACTATGAACGGATCGCCGCCCACCTGAAGGTGAAGATCGAACCTCATAGCCACCAAAACTGCCCCTGTATCACTCACCGAACGTTTTCGGGAGAATTAGAGCTGTCGATCAAGTGCTTGTCCTGTCAAGGGGTCACCAGCACCTTTGACCCCGTGCTCGACGTGTCACTAGAATTGAAAAAGGGCGCCATGACCCTATACGATTGTTTGGACCTTTTTTGTCGAGACGAACCGTTGGACGTGATGTACCCCTGTTCGTCGTGTGGGGAAAAGACCAACGCCGTCAAGTCACTCCGGCTTAAGCTGGTGGCACCGGTGTTTTCCATCCAATTAAAGCGGTTCAAGCAAACGTTGGACCTGTTTTCTAAAATAGACAACCCAATCGAGGTGCCCCTCTATTTGGATTTGTCGAAATATTCCAACAGCAATCAGCAGCACAACCTATTTTTCGAATTATTTGCCTTGGTATGCCATACCGGCTCGGTACATACCGGCCACTACGTGGTGATCATCAAGGACGGAGATGGCTTATGGTATAAGTTCGATGACCTGGTCATCACCATTGTCAGTGAAAAAGAGGTTATGTCAACCACGGCCTACTTGCTCTTTTACATCCAACACAACTTATGACTTTTTTGTTTTAGCATTTTTGCATCGCTGTGCCTGGGCACACAGCCAAACCACAAACATAGATATCGACTTGGCAAGGGGGATCCTATATACAATCTTCTTCAGGAGGTATTCCATAGTTAACCCTAATCAGGGCTAGCAATATACATTTATCCGACCTCGGCATGTCCCCCAGGATTAATCCGATCGTCCCCAATTACCATCGATCACCCCACGCAAAGAACAATAACTCGCCGGCCCGCCGCTGGCATTGGTCGATTCTGTAATGTCACTTACTCTCACATCAACCAGCCTTCCCGCGTCACCCATGGCCTAGTAAGACCCTGCGACGACACGAAGATTAAATGCCTCATTTAACCAATTTAGGTTTGTAGTCCATCACTGATCTCCCTCCAGACTCAGCCCTAATGCACTTTTGGCTGGTCGAACGTTAATTGCCCAAACGAGATAAATTCGAGGGTTAAATGGTGGCAGTTGACAAGTGCTCCCCTAATCACCAAGTTGATATACACCGAATCGGGAAATCGATTCCCTCATTGATCTCGCAGATCCGGCTAGAACTGGGCCAAAATATCATCCCCTGGTGGTGGTGCACAATCACGGTAGGGCCAAGCATACCGTTGATGAGGACCTGGTGTGGGGGGTTTTGGTGGGTCCAAGAATGCTACATGGGCCGGATCGACATCGATTACCTCATTTAGAGCGATAGTAAATATTTATAGACGGAGCGATGTTGAATAATGCCCACTAGTGGGCCCGGATTACTAAATGATTTGGGAATGTGGCCGTTTTAGTTCTGTGGTACCGCTGGCGCGCTATTGACCTGCAGATTGACACTAAGTAGTCCCTGGTGAACCTAATTGCAGTCCTAAATAGGCAACGATGGTGCTAAAGATTAGGCGGTACAGCAATAAACAACCTAACCAGGTTTGGCATTGGACGTTCGGTTATCAGCGTTTGCCAGGGGGCTCATTACCCAGCACATGACCATTCTCACTTAATAAGACCCTGCTGCTGGCTATTTGAGGACCCCTTGCATGAGCATACATATTGTCAGCGCAAACGAGGCCAGCGAATAACCGAACATAACCGACCTAACTAAAACTACTAGTGGTATGAAACCACTAGCGACAAAGAAAACGTTGTCGTCATCGGGTGTCCGATCACTAACATTTCTCGGAGGGTATATTCTGTACTAGTAATATTTTTTTGAACGTGTTAACCCGACATGCATGCTTGCATGTTTCAGAAGGGGGACCGATGCTTGGCCTTGCCAGCACCTCCCACTATGGCTGACGGCTGGCTTTAAATAAAAGGTGATGCCGCCCGCCCCGGTATTCTCCTCCACAACAAGCGTCCACTCTTTCTATGCAAAAACTGTTGGTGTTGTTTGCCCTCCAGTTGGCAGCGGCAGCTCCCGTCGCCGATAACTGGTTACAATCGTTCTTTGCAAACTTGGGTTATGCCACTAATGCCGACGGGGTATACTACAAGACTGCCACCGCCGATACCACTTCTCAAGTGCAAAAAGCTTTCAACCCCGGGTTTACCATCACCGTGGGCGCTCCCACCACCACCACAGCCGCCGCCGGCCCCACCACCGTCACCGTCACCTTGGACGACGCCGCCAATGCTCCGATTAGTGCGGTGACTCAAGCGTCGTCGCCTCCTCCTCAACTGCAAGCTCCGTCCTCCTCGGCGGCGGCTGTTCCCTCGTCGGCGCTGGCGCCGGCGCCAGCGGTGGCTTCGACTTATCCCTCTTACGACGTCTCGCTGGCATTTTGGGAAGCACTTAACAACGTATGGGGGACATTCTTCAACAGCCAAAGCCAACAGTTTGAAGACTCCGACCCCCAGTGTGGACTGGATATCAAGTCTCCAGCTGTATGGCCATTGGCTATCGTCGGCCGCGCCGCCGTTGAAGGTGAAGACGGCAAGATCTGGCAGATCATCAACAACCTTAATGACTACAAAAACTCTGAGGGCTGGTTCAGTGCTAGTACCGCCAAGGACAACGATGTGTACGTTGATGATAACGCCCAGATCGCCTGGGTGTTCTGCGACGCCTACAAGGTTACCAATGACCAATCGCAATTGCAAACCTGTCAAAAGTTAGTTGATCTCATTAGAGGTCAACAAGTGTCGGGAGGTGGGGTGATGTGGGACAAGGATGGATCCTACATTGCTCTGATTTCCACCGCCGAAGCGGGGTTGGCCGCCATGCGGTTGTATGAACACACCCAAGACGCCAGTCTCATTGATTTTGCCAAACTGACGTTGGACTACTTGTACAACACTTTGCAAGACAAGAGCGATGGGTTGTTTTACGACGGTTATGACTTGAAGGATAACCTGATTAACAAGGGTAAGCTTACCTATACCGTGGGTACCGCCATGTCCACCTTGGTGTACTTGTACAAGTACACTCAAGACGAATCGTTCCTCAACAAGGCCCTTGATTTGGCCAAGGCTGCCACCAACACCGGTGGGGCATTTTACAATCAGTACGGGGTGTGGAACAATCAATTACAATACGTTCATTTGTTATACCAAGGGTTCCGGGATGCGTTCGAATTGGCCCCTGGCAAGTTTGACTCGTATAAGCCGGAATTGAAGCGTCAACTGGAATACGTCCATGCTTTCTTGCGTCAAGACGACGGACTGTATGTTGACAATCCCACTACTGGTAGCAAGTCGACATATGACAAGTTCAAGGCTTCATATGCTGCTGCTGCTTACACCCCAGAACAAGATAATTTCTGTAATGGCGATAAAAATGGTGAAGACAGACGCCTGTTGATCAACGGTGGGTCTGCTGCTCAAATTTATTATGCCGTCAAGGGATTGTTTTAGAGAGCTGTTTGATTTAGAATAGATTTAGATTATTGCTTTTTGCATAAAGGGTACGGAAATACATATAGAATAAGAAAGTGGTAATGGTGATTAATAAATGGAGAGGGGAATGCCTGGTCGAATGAATTAGTGTTTACGGAAATTGTTGATCGCTGGGTGTGTTCGGTGTGTTCGGTGGTCTGCTCGTTATTCTTAAATTATTAAGTTCAAGGGATACGGTAACCTAAAGGTGTTGATTAAAATAATACTGAAAGCTTCATTGCTTTTCTTTACTGGTCTTGATTTAAAAATAGATAAACAATTTGAAATGTTCTGTTTGAAGGACAATACAGGGACGAAACCACCGGTTGCCCCAGTGGGGACATTCTACTCTAGTTGTTCCACAATAGAAACGAGTTTCGTGGGGTTCAACTCACTCAGTTCGGATAATACTCTCACCAGTAAAAAATTAATTAATAAATATAGGGGGCAATCAAGCCTGTTTATACCTTATTCATAATGACGTTTTCAGAAATTCTAGTATGACAAGAAGAAGCTATAGCCGATATAACTCCAATATATTTAATGAATAATTTACTACTCACCTAAAACATAAATTTACTACTCAGGTTGCGAAATCTTAATTCCACCCACAATGCTATATTGTTGATGACTAGCTTAAATTATTGAAACCAGACTATACAACAGTGTTTGTATGAGGCACTTATTCTCAAAACTACCATACTTTACTTACACCATTGTGGGCAGGGGACACACGTTTGCGTACACTAGTGGTCAAAGCTGGGTAATATACATCAGAGCAGTTTAATTGTTAATAGGTACATATATAATGGTATTATAATATCCAAAGAGCTCGTATGGCAAATTTATCATCACCGGGTGTTAGCGTTGGCTTGGGTCATGTGATCACTTTGTGTCACATTTGAGGTTCGAACTTACGGAGAGTGAAGTTGAAAATATTTAGATTACGTAATTTTGAACTTTTGTGGCCTTGAAGGCTCGAACGCACGCCTTTTATAGGCTAAATTTCTGTATTTTCAAACTCAGATAACTCCGGCTATAAACGTCCCCAAATTGTCCGTGAACTACTTTTTCGCTTGTCTAGACATGCTAAATAGCTTCATGTGCTTATTTTGCATTTTCATTTTTTTGTTCGAATGACCAGTTTTCCTCCAATTTGGTTTCCAGCGCAGTTGAGCCCTGGCCTATAGGGTCTTGCAGCCCTGGCCTGTCCTACCAAGGATTAAGAGGGAGGCCATTAGATTAGCTATGTATGCTGCTAGATGGACGTATAATGATACTCTTGATTAGCCACTGGCTCTCATTGACGTTTCCACGCCATCAGTGAGGGCGGGGAGCTAAGCTGATCTACTACGACTACTGCCAACACTGCAGCTTGGCCCAATGCCTACCCCAAGGTGTCGAATGGAGTGAAAAGATTTAACAACTATTCAAACGTCAATTGGTGCCTACATAACGGTATTTCAATACCCAGATAGTTTCTACTACTAGTCTACCGCCACCTGGAGTTAACTCAGCCCTGTGTCATGTGACCTAAATTGTGGCATAATTGAGGTTCGAACTTGCGGTTATTGAAATTCAAAATACAAAAACTACATATTTGTAGTCCCAGAGACTCGAACTTACGCCTTCTGAAGGGCAAATTTCTGTATTTTCAAACTCATATAACTCCGGTAAAAAACGCCCCCAAATTGTCTGTGAACTACTTTTTTGCTCATATTTTCATTATCTATAGCCCCATGTTGTTATTTTTCATTTTCATTTTTTTATTCGAATGACCAGTTTTCCTTCAGTTTGGTTTCCAGCGCACTTGAGCCCTGGCCCATATGGTGTTGCAGCCCTGGCCTGTCCTACTAGGGTAAGAGGGAAGCCATTGGGTTAATTATAGACGCTAATAGTTGGAGGTTTAGCGGTACTTTTGACTGGTCATCGGCTCTCATTGATGTTTCCATGCCATCAGTGAGGGAATGACGCCTGTAGTGGGGACCTAAGCTAATCTTCTACGACCACTGCCAACACCGCAGCTGTCCCCATATTTACACCAGGATGTTGAGTTGGGCGAAAAGATTGAACAATGGTGTCGACAGATTTTCATCAACCTCCGATGGGCTCCAGATTCTACTAGTTACCGCTGTCTGCCGCTGACCATTGACAACCCGCCGGGCTCCGTGGCCCCGCCTTTTCCCACTTTCTTCTGCCACTGAGTTTATATCTGCTGACATCTACACTAAATTGGCCTCCACTGACCTCGGCTTTCCGCCGAACTCTGCCAAAGCAGCAAGACACCCAATGGATTGGCCCAATTGATTACACCAAAGATGCGAAAGGTGAATGATACTAGGGTTCAGTCAGCTAATCATAGTCGTCACACTTATGCAGGGGGGGTATGATACCAATCGGTACATTTTGCGTACACTGGAGGTCTAAACAGTGTAATCTTTAACTAGAGCAGACTTCAATAGGTACATAATGTGATGAGGCGAAGGTTCAGGGCTGGAGCAGTAGCTTCAGTGGGAATATTGGACTCCAGTTGTTCCACTGTAGAAACGGGTTTAGAAGTGTTGTTGCTTTGGTTAAGAATGATAAATGACTATTCCACTGTCTCGCTATAATACTCGGACACAATTGTACACACTTGTGAGTTTATAAACTTCTTCTAACACATGTCTTTACCAATTATGATATATAAAATGTTTTCACAAGCATCACTATTGATAGTTACCCTTTGCTGAACTTAAGCATATCAATAAGCGGATGAAATGGAACCAACAAGAATTGTCTTGTTTTTCAAGGGTAAATGGTATAAAGCTAAACCGCTGAGGTATTTGAAATGCGAGTGGCTCTGGAAACCAGCAAAAATTATGTTTCCAAGAGTCCCCTTGTATCGAAAACTCTCATAATCACAAGAATTCGCAAGTTAAAACCGTCTACGGCTGCGCTACACTGTTTTAGAGGCCAGAAATTCGGCACACTTACCGTAAGTGTTGGAATTGATCCTACCAAAAAAATTGGGTCTTTTTCTATTTGTATTATCAAATAATGGGTTAGAAAACCTCAACCCATTTTGTAATTTCACTCGGGGGAGGGATCACTTAGGTTATGAACACGCGATAGTGAGAAATTCAAACAATCTCACCTTCCTATCGCCACTCCCTCCCACATGAGTCCACCCCCCGAGACTCCCATCAAAATCACCAAAGATTTAAAGGGTCTGTTTTCCCAGGATGACCTTGTAATTGGATGCAAAGTTTGGGCGCTAAAAGATGGCGAACACCGCCTAGCAGAAGTACTTCAACAACACATCAAACGGGGCAAGAAGGTATACTATGTCCATTATCAAGAATACAATAAGCGGTTGGATGAATGGATCGGTATTGACCGCATCGACTTTAACCGCCAACTTATCCTACCAGAAGTTAAAGTGGAAGATAAGCAGGATAAAAAAAAGAAGAATCTGAAGAGTAAAGCATCCAAACAATCAAAAAACTCCAAAACATCGAAAACTTCCAAAAATAGCAAAACTCTGAAGCTGACGCCATCAGAGGCCGACCTGCCCGCTCCAGGGCTCGATGATGATGAGCTTGATTTGGAGAATTTAAACGTTCAAGGATTGAAACGACCAGGAGAAGAGGTTTCTCGTGAAGATGAAATTAAAAAGCTTCGGACATCGGGGTCAATGACCCAAAATCATAGTGAAGTACTGAGGGTACGGAACTTGGGGAAAATTATTCTTGGTGAACACATTTGTGAACCATGGTACTTTTCGCCCTATCCGATTGAATTGACTGAGTGTGATGAAATTTATATCTGTGACTTTACCTTGTCATATTTTGGTACCAAAAAGGAGTTTGAAAGGTACAGAAAAAAGTGCCTGATGACCCATCCCCCCGGCAATGAGATTTATCGTGATGAAAAGGTGAGTTTCTGGGAGATTGATGGACGGAGACAACGAACATGGTGTCGGAACTTGTGTCTCCTTTCCAAGTTGTTCTTGGACCATAAAACGGTTTATTATGATGTTGATCCGTTTATGTTTTATGTCATGACAAAAAAACTGGAAATTGGCCACCACATTGTGGGATACTTTTCCAAAGAAAAAGAAAGTGCGGAAGGCTACAACTTGGCGTGTATTTTGACGCTACCGTGCTACCAAAAGATGGGCTATGGTAAACTATTAATCCAATTCAGCTATATGCTCTCCCAAATCGAACACAAGATTGGCTCCCCTGAAAAGCCCCTTTCTGATTTGGGGTTACTTTCCTACCGTGCGTTTTGGACGGATACCTTGGTCAAAGTATTGGTGGAACGAAATAATCCTCAACTTTATAAAAAGAATAATCCTGAAGAAAGTGACGACGAAGACGCCCCCAAGGTCAATTCGCTGGAAATCACCATTGAAGAAATCTCGCTGCTAACGTGTATGACCACCACCGATATTCTCCACACCTTAACAACCCTCCAGATCTTACGATATTACAAGGGCCAACACATTATCGTCATTACTGACCAAATCATGGTATTGTATGAAAAGTTGATTAAAAAAATCAAAGAAAAGAAGAAGCATGAATTGGACAAGAGAAAATTGAGTTGGGCGCCGCCATTATTCACCGCCAACCAATTGCGGTTTGGCTGGTGATTAGTCACACGAGTAAATATAAATTACCTACCAATCCTTTGTTTGTAGCTAAGTCTTGACGGTGGGCTCTTCAGTGCCCAAGTAATGCTTGAATTTGAACACCGACAACACCGTGGCAATGTCCGAGTGTAAAAAGTGGTCAGCCGATTCAGCATAGGTGGATTCATCATCCAGGTACTTTTCAAGGTACAATCTCACCGTGGCCCCCAGAGAACCAGTCCCGGATAATCTAACAACCACCCTTAAACCATTGGTGAACTTAATGTACAAGCCCTGGTTCAGGGAAACATGGCCCTGTAAATCAGTGTAGGAAAAGTTGCCAGCATCTTCAATGGCGTATCCTGGAGCAATTTCGTTACCCGGTTTCACCAGGCCAATGATGGAGTTAATGTTGTCCACCAATTGGTTGGCGCCATCGGTAGTTACTCCTTCAAAGTCATACCGAGTGAAAAAGGTGCGGCCATACTTTTGCCAGAAAGCATCCTGTACCTCCTTGATGGAGTAGGCGGTGGCCAGGGGGTTACGGTTGACATAAAAGTCCGCCAATACATTGAGCCAGGCAGTAATCGCCCACAACCCGTCCTTTTCCCGCACGTGATTCAGACCGGTACCAAACGACTCTTCCCCACAAATACTCAACTTTTTCGCATCAAACAAGTCACAAAAGAACTTCCACCCGGTGGGGACTTCGTAGCAGGCAAGACCCTTTTGCTTGGCCACCCGGTCAATGGCACCCAGGGTGGGCATGGATCTAGCCAACCCATACACCCCTTGCTTCTTAAAGTAGGGAATGGCATCGGCATATTCAGCAATGATAGCCACCGAGTCCCCCGGAGAGACAAAGGTGCCGGCACCATAAATCATGTTACGATCCCCGTCACCATCGGAAGCGGCACCAAAACCAATATTTTCTGAATCAACTCGACGAACAAGGTCCAGAGCATAGGTCAAGTTAGGATCGGGGTGTAACCCGCCAAAGTCGGGCAATGGGGTAAAGTGCTGCACTGACTTTTCGCCCAAGCCAAGTTCCTTGACAAACAATTCATAGCCATAGGGACCAGTGATACCATTCATGGCATCAAATAACACGGTAAAGTCGGCGCCGGCCTTGGACAAGAACTTTTTCATCAAGTCGAAGTCAAAAATCTCCTTGAGCATTTCCATGTAATCGGCAGTGGGATCAACAATCTCCACCTCCAATTGATTAACCTTGGATGTGCCAATCTTGGAGATATCCACCTTGACATCGTCACCAATGGCATAGTGGGTCAATTGCTTGGAAATGGCATAAATATTATCGGTGACATTTTCAGGGGCCGGTCCCCCATTGGCCAAGTTATACTTGATCCCAAGATCATTTTCGGGACCACCAGGGTTATGCGATGCCGTCAAAATGATACCCCCGGTAGCCTGGCGCTTGCGGATAAGGTGGGAGGTGGCCGGAGTGGACAATAACCCGTCACGGCCAATGATAACCTTGGCCAAGCCATTGGCGTCAGCCATGCGAATGATCAATTGGATGACATGGTCATTATAGTAACGCCCATCCCCACCAATGACAAGGGTAGCCCCCTTTTTGCCCTCAGGAATGGCATCAAGAATCGCCTGGATAAAGTTTTCGGTGTAGTGGGGTTGTTGGAACACTACCACCTTCTTTCTCAACCCCAGGGTCCCGGGTTTTTGGTCATTAAATGGCTTCGTCGACACTGTGGTCATAGCAATGGTAGTGGTGGAGGTGACTGACGAGGGCGGGGTGGTTTATAGCCGCAGACCCTGGATCCCAACAATATGCAGAACGCATAAACACGAGGTTTGCCAGGGTTTGGGAAGGACGATGGAGGGGACAAGTAGTGGGGGTAGAAGAATAAACTAGGAGCTAGTGAGATGAAAGAGGTAATGGCGATTGGCCATGGCGAGCCAGCGGTGGTGTGCACAATGGTGTGCTAGAGTGTTTATCCTCCCACAATTGGTGAGCACTTTATAATTAACCAATTAGGGTAGCACTTCATGGCGTGATCATGTCCAACCATGTCCATTTCATTACCGTGATTGCTCCGTAGCGTCGACACCACCGCTACCACCACCATTGATACTCACTGGGATATTAATAACCCCCGCCGCACTCACTCACTATCATGGCTAGTGCTATATTTGGGGCAATTGGTGCCTGTTGTACACTGACGCCCAGTGAAACAAAGAAAAAGCCCATCACCACCACCGGAAACAGTCGTAAGCTGCCCCAATCGGCCGCCACCGCCGCCACCGCTACCAACGGCAAAACCGCCAAAACCGCCGCAACTCCAGCTTCAAGAGTCACCGCCGCCACCACCACCAATGATCCCAAGGACCCAAAGGAAGCAGCAAAAAAGGCCGCCGAGGACCGATATCAAAAACTGCAAGCGGCTGAAGCCAAAAGCAAGCAGCGGTTACGGGATGTTCAATTAAAGACCGACGGGGACGAGAGGGTGGCCTAGTTTAGGTTGCCTTCAACCTAAATTGTCGGAGACTGCCAACTGGGCCAACCGGCCAATTATATTAATATATGCTCTATTTCATCGATTGCATCACCCGCTGGGCCAACCGCTGGCTCTCAACATTAACCACGAGATCATTGAACTTGTAATTATACTGGACGCACACGGTGCAAAACTCATCCATCACCATATCGTGGACGACGGCCACCACCGATGATTTCGCCTGGCGGCTCACTTTGGCGGTGCCACTACCATAAACCAGCGGCGGCACATGGTGGACATAGTCAAGCAGTACTCGGATCGGCCGCTCCAACTGGTTGAGAGTGTCACAGATCTCCTGGTTGGTGATGGTTTCCAGGCGGTCTTCATCAATGGCATTGACCACGAGTCCGGTGATGGTAATGGCGGCATTAGCAACCACACTAGTGACCCGAACCCGTGCCTCGGAGTCGTGCTTGAGGTATACTCGGAATAACATCCCCACCCCCAGATGGAGGAACTTGGTGTACCCTTGTAGCACTCGTTGTTGGAACTGGTGGAACTGCTTGGTTTCGAGGTTGCGATGCCATCCCTCAGTGTGTTTGATGGCCCGAGCCACCAATGGCTTGATCCGCTGATTAAATATTATTTGCGGCTGTCTCTTCCATTGCGGCCCCTGCGGGGTGGTAGTCTTTTTCAAGAGTTCCAGGTACGGCTTGACCACCAGATGCTCGTGGTTTTGTTTACTCAGGTCCAGGTTGCCAAAGAGACCTCCCATGCCCTTGACGGGATCGCTGGTCATCTTGTACAAGTCAGGAGTGGTATCAGCATCCTTTTTGATGGCGTCGAGGTCCAAAGCGTTGCGGTAGCTAACTCGATCTGAGTACTGGCCAATGACTCGGTGACACGCTTCGGAGATATTATGCCACTGTTGCGGGGTACGGTTATAGATAACATCGCGGAGGGCCTTGGTGTTGGCACTCAGGGCAATATAGGCCATTTCTTGCCAAGCCATTGCCTGGACGAACTCATCCTCATCATTGAGGCCAGTGACAAGAGTATTGATGGGTTCGCTGGCATAGGTCGATAACGGTTTCTTGCCATCCAAACAGCCAATGGTCAGGTATATGTTATAGGCGTGGTTCACCACCTCCCATGCCATGACAATGGTGCTGGTAGCAAAAATCATGGCCATCCACGTGGAAAAATGCAACCGCTTGGGTGGCACCTGGGGGTCCAATCCTGCCGCAATGATGACATATTTGAGCAACAGGTACACTGCTGGTCTCACCACGAGCCACAAGGGCCACCCGCCAATGGCCAGCACCAAAGTAAACGCGATAGTATTCATGATCATCTTGGGGATGCCCAGCATGATCAATTGGGGGTCTTTTCGTGGCAGCTTGCCGAAATTGAGCTCGATACGGTTGCGACACAATAAACTATGGCAGTAGGCGTATAACGCCGCCAAGAGCACCGGGTAGGACCAGTAAAACACCCATTCATCGTTTAAAAACATGCGAGCCCGGAACTCCTTGGAAACAAGGTAGTACTGGCTTCTAAATGGCATCAGCGGGAGTAAGATGATGGCGATGGAGTAGGCCAGAGCGACGTAGTACCCCACCACCTTGGCGGCGGCAAACACCAGAGCGACAAAGTGACCAAACATCGTCACCTGGTTGGGGTAGGTGACGGTCAGCCAGTGTCTCCGCAGGGCTACCACGAGCCATAGACCCAAATAGATGATGGGGCCTCTTGCCACAAAGGTGAGGATGATGTTTATCCAGCGGTTGGGGAATGGAAGGGCCAATACAAACAGCACTGCAATTGCCAAAAGTAGATTAATATTACTTAGGTAGTGGAGCCGTTTGGACTGGACCTTGGTCACATAGTCCCGGTATAGCGCTGTGGGCAGCATAATGGAGGTGTATAGTCTTCGCACAAACAGAGTGCGGGTGGGGAGGAGGCAGAAAAGAGAGGATATCAATCTACTATGCGATGGAAGGTTCTAAGTTTGGACAAACAGGAATGGTTGATGTTATTGGAAGTTTAAAATGATGATTTAGGAAATTGAATTCATACATGGTAGGTCCAAAAAGTATAATATCTAATTGTAGACTAATGAAGATGTAGCAGCAAATGAAGAGAGACAGACTGGATTAAATGTTTTGTTTTGGTTACAAAAAGGAGTTTTTTTGAAGTTATCACACGTAAGCTTTCGTTGGGTTAATTTTTGTAGTCCCTTGTTGAATAGTTGGGCCATATTGTAAGAATGTATAAACAAATAAAAAGATTGAAATGGTAATCAAAGTTAATTGTGGATAACGGTACAAATTTGGAGTTGAGGCTGATCAAACAAGTATATAAAGTGCTTGGTGGGGGGGAATAGACATGTATTGATGATATATTATTGGACTTGCCATGAGTAAAAACCGGGGTTCGAACTTACGGATGATTAAGTTAAAAATATTTTGATTACGTAATTACAGACTTTTGTGGCCCCGAAGGCTCGAACACACGCTTTTTGGAGGCTAAAAATCCGTTTTTCAAACCCTTATAACTCTGGTTGTAAACATTCTCAAATTGTTCAAGAACCACTCTTTTGCTCGTCTTAGCATGCTCTATAGCTCCATGTGCTTATTTCGCATTTTCATTTTTTTATTCGAATGATCAGTTTTCCTCCGGTTTGGTTCCAACTGTTGATTTGAGCCCTGGTATCCAAATGTGCTGGAGCCCTGGCCTGTCCTACTAAAGTAAAACAGAAACTTGGATATGCTATCTACGCTACTGGATAAAGGCGTAACACTACCACTGATTGGCCACAGACTCTTATTAAATCGGTAGATTATTTTCTTAAACGAATTGCTCACTGCAGCTTCAACTTTTGATATACCACCATCCTAAGTTATAACTATATATTGGAAAGGCCTAGTTCACTATACTCTACTTTACCCACTCTACAAATTTTACCTTACTCTTATTGAACCATTTCAATAGTTTGAAAGAGATGAAGATCAGATGATTTGCAATCTAAACGAAAGCTCCAAGCACTGGCACCAACCACCTACTACAAGTGACAATTGACCAACAAGTGACTTACTTGTCATCGGTTGCCAAGGTTAGCACCAAAAAACATACAATATTACACTCTATTAGTAGTCAATCTCAGCCTTTTCCAAAATTCTCCTTTGCTTGTTCTTCGCAAAGTGTAGGAGTTAATTGCGAACCAAGACTTTATCGGCCCAGACGGCTCAATATAACCAAATCAAATTATATTTGGGAGGCCCCGACCCCCTCCTAACTATTAACTCCGAAAAATTTCACCATGTCCCAACCAATACGATCAATAACTCCTCAATCTCCTTCCTACATAACCCATTGTCTCCCCATCTCGGACTCTTCCTGCACACTGCCACGCCGCATCTCTACCCATCCAACCATCGTCTCCCTTGCTCTCCTCCACCCCAATGGTTGAAATTACCGTGACCCCTCGGTCCAAGAAGTTCAAGCCCCTCACCCTCAATGAAAATGGCGATGCCCGGGTGGAAAAGGTCGTCGCCGACCTTGCTGGCCGCTACAAGTGCTCTCCTCACCGGTTGAGAGTGACGATTTTGGATAAGAACACCAACAAACAAGTGCCCCTCGACCAATCCAAGTCATTGGTGGCCAATGGCATTACCGGCGATAAAGCCACTGTGTATGTCAAGGATCTTGGTCCTCAAATTTCCTGGAGAACCGTGTTTTGCATCGAATACCTCGGCCCGTTGGTGATCCACCCCTTGATCTGGTTTGGCTATGAATACTGGTACCCCGACTTGGTGCGGACCCCCACTCAAACTCTTGCGTTCTTTTTGGTCAACTTTCACTTTTTCAAGCGGGAATTCGAAACATTGGCGGTGCACCGGTTCCTGAATGCTACCATGCCCGTGTTTAACATTTTCAAGAACTCGGCTCACTACTGGATCTTGTCGGGGATTAACTTGTCGGTGTTTATCTATGGTCCTCCTAGAGATTCAGCTCTTGGTCGGTTTGCATTTTACGTTTGTGACTGGTCGCCGTTGGCCATCGCCGCCATTACCGCGGTGTGGTTCTACGCCGAAATTTCCAACTTTATCACCCACTTGAATTTGGCACTGTTGAGAGTCAACGACACTAAACGCTACGTGATTCCCTACGGTTACGGGTTTGATTGGGTTTCGTGCCCCAACTACTTTTTCGAATCGTTGGCGTGGTTGGCTTACGCCGTCCTCGTAGGCAACTGGTCGGCATGGGTGTTCTTTATCATCGCTACTGGTCAAATGTGGGTGTGGGCCGTCAAGAAGCACAAGCGCTACTTGAAGACATTTGGTGACGAGTACAAAAAGTTGAGAAGAAAAATCTACGTGCCAGGGTTGGTTTAATCATGACTTAATAAATATCGTTAATCATCGAGGCCCACGAGTGATACCATCACCGGGAAGAGTACCCCCACCAAGGTGACACCAAACTCGATAGCGGAGGCGGCGCCGCCACTGTTGGCGGCACTGGTGGAATTATGGTAATCATCAGAGACATCACTACCATCGGGCAATACCGATGCCATCACGTGGTGGATCACGTAGAGAAATGTACCAGCACTAAACATAAAGAGCACGGCAATTGCCAATTGTGAGTCGGAAACGCCAAACTTGACCACGGCGTAGGTGGAGATGGCGGCCACAGGGGTGGTGAGGGCAAACAACACGAGATGGAATTGGACAATCGCCGCCAGGAACCCTTCCTTTAAAAGGATCAGGGTAAAGCTAAACGCCGTGGGGAGCTTGTGAATGACAATCACCAAAAACATAATTAGTCCCATGTTGGTGTGGTCCAGGGCGTACAGCAGCCCCACGCTGATGCCATCGATAAACCCGTGGAGCAAGAGACCTAGGGAAAGCAGCGACTGGAGGATTGATTTGAATCCGTGGCCCACGGAAAACTTATCTGGGGAATCATCGACGACGTTATAAGTGTACTTGCCGTTCCAGTTTGCCGCCTTGAGCATGAGGGGGATGTTGTCCTGGATATACATCATGATAAACCCCACCACGAGGGGGAGACCAAAATACCAGCTAGGAGGGTTTTCCACTGCCTCATACATGCTCTTAATACCTTCCGGGATAATAATACACAACGACGTGGCAATGAGCACCCCCATGCCAAAGTAGGAAAAGTAATTGAATCCAGGGAGTTTATCACCAAAGCGGATGGGGATGATGCCCCCGGCAATGGCGACAACTGCCATCATTGCTGAGGCCACACATAGTTGGACAAATGCCATAGTTGTGTGTGGAGGGTGTAGGGGGAGAGAAGGGAGGTGGTAGGAGTTTGTGGAATGAGATTACACGCGCGCTTGTTATGGGGTGGTTAACGTTAGTACAGCGCGCACGGGGCGCACCGCATAGAGCGGGAGTAGTACTAAACTAGTTAGTACAAAATGATGGGGGATGGTTTTGGGATGTGAGGGGCAATTTAACTTTTACACCACGGATCAGTTTTTGATCAATGATACATGGTATAATTGAAATGGGTACTTTTCAATAACTTGTAAGGCGAATTATAGGCACGACGAAACCGCCTATTAAAATGACACTAGAGAAAGAATTACCCCGGTAGTGATCAACTGAGGACGTTTGATATTAAATTTACCAGTTTCTCAAGTGATCCTTATTTTGTGAAAGTTTTTGATAGCTATGAACGCACTACTTGGGGTAACAACCAAGTGACTTATTTCAATGATATACACGAAAAATGTCCAATTGATGATTAGCGTAGTAATTACCAATACTGGATCATGAACACAGCAATCGACTTTTTGTAATGGCTTGCACAGTGTTTCCCCCTCTTGTGCGAAATTGATTGTCTGTATCAGTTATCACAGTGCGAAACATCGCTCTCTGTGCAGTTATCTCTTGTTACACATTACCAATTGGTATAAACCATCCATGGAACAGCACAACCTCCACTAAAAAAAAGATTATAGTAAAGCTTGCCGACTCTATTTTAACAATATATCGTTCTAATTGAATTTATTACTCTTTCCTTCTCGTCACTTACCTCCCATCTTACTCTATTCTTCTACCTCTCCAACACGCGTCGCATCCATGGATGATGGCACGAAGCTTCAACACGCAGTGATCCTTTTCAATAACCGCCACTATGACAAGGCCATTGCCATTTATAACCAACTTGAAAATACCTACCAGTCCCTCAGTTCTAACCTTATCAACCAACTCCGTCGCGATGCTCAGCTCTACTGCCTACCAACAATCGCTGCCATCCATCCCAACCTCGCTAAAGTATTGGATCAACGGGCTGCTTGCTATGAAAAGATGGGGGACTTTAATCGGGCCCGCCAGGATGCCACCACCCTAACCCAACGGGACCCTTTGAGTTGTAAAGGTTGGATTCGCTTGGGTAAACTCTACCAAAAGACCAATCAGGACAAATTAGCCCACCAGACATTCACCAAGGGCATAGAAACGATCAAACAGGGGTTTAAACTTCACAAGATTAAGCCGCTGCCGACGTTATACCTGATGCTAAAACGGTTAGCCCTGGAATCGGCTACTAACATCAAGCGACCGACGGAAACGCAAATAACCAAGAGAAAAAAAGTATGTGTGCTGAAAGATCCCTTTCTATACCTACCATTAGATGTGATTCAGCTAGTATTTTGTCAATTTCGACCCCAGGATATTGTCAAGTTCCACTTGGTCCTGAAACAATGGTACCACACTCTAACTAGCCTACCTCAAGTATATGCTCTAGACTGCCATTCTAAGGTGACATTTGCCCAGCTTGAGCGAGGGGCTAGATTAATGAAGAGAATCTGCCTTCATACCCATTCCAAACAGATTCAGCGGCTCCGAATCACTGGCAGCGACAATGTCGCCAGGGTGGTCCGCTACCTCATGGATAACCCCGGGTTATGGTTCAAACAAATCGAATTGTCCGATGGTCATTTTACCTGGTCATTGGTGTTGATGGTGGCAGCCAAACTCAAGTGGAAAGTGGCCAATTTTGGGCGAGTCACCTCATTGACATTGGGGACGGTATCGTCGGTGGCATATCCCAAGCTGATTTTGTCGATGTTCCCCCAATTGAAAACACTTCGAATCATCACCTATGGCCATGAAATGGACCGGGGGGCTGGCGACATTGATACCTCGACCAAATGGTTTAAACGCATGAACCACCCGGACCACCCGATCATCATCGATACTTTGGTATTGGTGAATCACCCAAAACTAACAGGGAACCATTCCGGTCTCCGACCAGGGGTCACTACCTTTCTGCCGGCGCCACCGTTTTTGGACGTTGCTTTCACCAATCTCCATCTGATAATTATTGCCAATTATGATTTGGATACTGTTGTGGAAAATATCGGACCATTTCTTTTAGCTGCCCCTCAACTTAAATCGATGGTTTGGGAAAATAACTTGTCGTTATCGCTTGTACAATTTTTACTAATAATCCAGAATTATCACCCCTCATTTGTTCTCGAGGAGTTGACGTTTCGAGAACGTCACATTCCCCGACCAACATCATTACTTGAGTTTGGACCCGGTGATTTGGTGCCATTGCACCAATTACACAAACTTGACGTCTACGGGTCGCTGCTTACTACCCACGGGCTCAAACGATTACTTCAAATTGTCGGCAGAAAGTTGTCAGCATTAGAAATTGGAGCTAGTGCCAATATACACTGGCCCCGGGATGTGATTGGTCACCAATCCCATAATCTTAATTGGAGTACTCTATTCAGATTGGCCCCTCATCTCGTTCGGGTTGGTATTGCTAATAATCAAATCGACCAGTTTACGTTATCGATGCTCGCCAAAGTGACCCCGATTCATCCATTAGACATTCTCGACTTGAGTTTTTGCAGCAACATAACTGGGTCGGCGCTATTAACCCTTAGCCATTACCCCGTGACCACGATCGAGATTAATGGAGTAGATATCGATCAAACCACGGTGCGATATATGGTTGAACAAAACCCCTATTTACAGCGAGTGATCAATGACCCTCGGCAAACTCGGATGTTTTCTTTTGGAGGTGGATCATGGGTTCCTGGGTAAATTGGTACGAGGGGAGGGGGGTGGTGGCCGTTCTCGGTTGTACACGTGACAACGCACGTGGATAGATATACACGTGACCAACATACATTAAGGAGCGGACCATCGATGCGATGAGATATGACTGCCCCAAGAACAAGACTGAAGGTAGTGTTTGATGACGAGGGCAACGCTCCCGAAGTGATAGAGAAGAAGGTGGTGGCAGTGGAAGTGGACGAAGATCTGGACCTGGATGACGCCCCGGAAGAAGAATCGTCAGCCTCGGTGAAAAAGGCAGCATTACAAAGAGAACGAGAAGCCAAGGCCGCTACCGAAGCATTGAAGCGGGCAGAAAAGGAAAAACGGAAACACCGAGACCTAGAAAATCTGAAGCAGCAACAACTGAAGCGGAAACTGGAGCCAGTGGTGGAACCAGTCGAAGAAGATGAATTACCCGAATTTTTGGATGACGATTTAATGGATGCATTTGCCCAACCTAGTACCAAACAAAATACCCACGTCCGCCTCGATGAAGATGACGATGAAGAAGAAGACGAACAAGAGATTCGCCGCCGGGCCAAAATGGCCAAACTTGCCACCTTGAAGCAACGCGGGGCGGCAATTAAGCGGGGGCCAGTTTATGTCGCAGTGGGGTGCAGTAGTCGACAAACATTAGCCCCACGCCTGGAGGCCCAGGTTCTCGCCACTCGGGACAAATGGCTCAACCGAAAGGCGTTGCACAAGAAATAACTGCATAGCTTGGTGAAACCGCTAGGTGCGACCAGCGTCGGCGGGCGCTAGCGACAGCAACGGGCGGGTGTCAAGCAAATAAACTTTAGTCTTTCGTATAGTGAGAGGGTAATACAATTGAGGTTAAATATTATCTATAAAATCCATGCCAGGGCCGGCCCATAAACGTTAGCATTTAAATTAAAATTTGATCATAAATCCTTCACCCGAAGCTTTGGGCAATAAGGGCACATCATGTGGTCACACCGGTGGCAGGTGAACCGGGTGGGCACGTTTAAAATTACATCATCCCTGACCTTTGCCGCCTTATCCAAGTTATAGCTGGGGGTATTTGGGTTTGGGGAAGTGCGGATAAAGATAGGGGTGGGGGTGACGTTGGTTTCTTCAAAGAGCAGCGGCGACAACAAGTCGTGGAGAGACGCCAGCTTCAGGAGTACTACCTGTTCGTAAGGATTAACTTCAGCGGCGTACACCTCGGTGGCGTCGTTGGGAAGCAGCGACGGGGTATGGTAGACAATCTGGGAGTAGTACTTGATGCTGCGCATGAGGTAGTCGTCGAGGGACTCATGTTCGTGGCCATCTTCACGGCCATCCTCACTTGGAGGATCATTTTTATAGATAATCGATCCATACAGTTGCCCACACAGGCAGCAATACCATTGGCAGATCTTGCTATCGTCGGGCTTTGTAAATCTGGGAGGGCTCTCGTCAATATGGCGAGGAGGCCGGCACTCCATGTTGTCGGCAATCATGGACATCCCCAACCTCCAGGCGGTTTAAAAAATTGGCAATGGCAGGTGTAACTTTGGCGATTAACACTGGTCCTGGTGGTCGTCACTAGTGGTTGTTTATGGGTCTGTTAAAGAACCCTTTGAGATATGAGTCGCCAACAAAGTATAAATAAAAAAGATTTCCTTCCGCCTTTGCCGTTGTTCGCTGCCCCGGATTAGATATCTGCCGCTATATATATTTCCCCTTACCTGGCCAGCCTTTACCTTAGCATGCCAGGTATTGCCCCCTCGCATATGGTTTCAAAAAATATGCCGGGTCTAGACTTGACACTGAGAGGACACGAGGTTGGTCCTGGGACAGCATGAAACGGTAGTGGTCCCAGCGCAGGTGGCATGAACCAGGCAACCAGGGGGAAGGGCTAAGGGGACAGTTGGGGGTACCATTAGTGATCAGGCGTGCCAATACAACCTTTCTTCGTACTCCAGCGAAATTTCGCAGGTAGCCTCCTCGAAATTCTAGACCAGATAATTAATGGCAACCGCTACTAACTGGCGAGGTGGAGTCATCGGTAGTAGCACACACCCCCAATCTGGTGGGGTCGCCAATCGCCGTGACCTCCCTAGTTACCCCGGTCGAGATTGATTGGACCAGCAATTGTGATGCATCGCAACCGTACCACCGTAAACTAAGGCGAGGTTGGAATGACATCCCGAGAGCATAAAAAATAGTAGCTTGACCGATGCGTTGATTTCTACTTACTAACCAATTGGCTCACGTCGATGTTCTCCCCCGAGGCATCCACCACTTTGGCAAAACACTCCACAGGCACGATGCCGTCGTGGTTGCCGGCACACAAAATGGCATCATTCTTTGCTTTAAAAAACTCTAGCCCCAACTCAATGCACTTGGGAACATCAAGATAGATAAAAGCATTGGCCAGGGCCCGAACCCCCAGGATGTTACGGAGCTGGGTCAGGGTGAAATGTACGTGATTGCGTGACATTCTGCTAAGACCGCCACTGGTGTAGATCGCTGGTAACTTGGTAATGTAGGTTCCGTGGAAGATCTCCAGGGGTAACCCCGCTCCTTCTAACTTTTCCATATTATCAGTTGAGATCAGGGCAATCAGGTGGCCCTGGGTGGCACAAATGTGGTCGTCCCGGATGTTAAACCGTTGCTTAGCATTGTTCCGTACTACTCTTTGTAAGTCTTCTTTCGAGCAGCGAAGGCTCTTGAGTCGGGGGTGACTGAGGACGTCGGCGATGGCGACGTAGCCCTGGTCGTCGATGGCCAATCCCTCAGACACGGCATGGTGGCGAAGGAGCCATGAGAGGGCCTTAGAGATCCTCACATCAGCCTTCAGCTCGGTATTACCATCCATAACGGTGACTCAAATGTTAACATGAGATGGCATTCCCTGCAGGTGCGACTAGACCCACCCAGGGAGATGCAGGTCGGGTTTATGCAGCGATGATTCCATCCCCATTGGGTAAAAATAACCGCCTGATGGTTAGGGCAATCATCGTTGCGGTTCACGTCATCATCCAGTTGGTCGTATATTATCTATCAATGTCAGGGCTAATCACTACATTTCTTAAACTTGGCTCCCTTGGCCCCTGCCAATGAGCCAAATCCGGGGTTCTTGATCGATTCATTGTCACCGAGCTCAGTCTTGTCGTGGAAATTCAACATGTACCGGCCATTGTTCTGCATTTCCGCCTGAACCACATTTTCCACCAAAAACTTTGACACTGAATTCATATGGTCGATGCGTTCTTGCTTGGTGGCATCATCGGCGTCGCGGAACTCCTCAAATCCTTGTCTTATCTGAGACCGGGCAGCTCCAAGCACTTCGGAATCATTCTTGAACGCCACCCGGGTGGCACGGAGAGCATTTCGATAGGCAGCACGACCAGAGGACATCGCTAAAGAAACTTCGGCGCGCATTGATTTAAGAGAGAGAAAAACTGTTTGTAGTTGTGAGCCCGAGATGGTGAAACCCTAATTGGAATATCGATTAAAATGCTAACTTTTCCACCAGGTACATAGGAACGTTCTTACTGGTGTCGATGGGTTGTACTTGGGGCAACCCGCTGGGGTTTTTCATCACCAACAACAGGTCCACTTGGGATAATTGTCCCGGCACATGGGTGAGTTTTTTCTTGCCCTTGGTCTTGGGAGGCTTCAGGGCCACCATCACTTGATTGGCCAAGGTCAAGTTGAACGAGTTTTGTAAAAGTACGGCGATTTTACCCTCGATGAATTCGTTGAGGGTATCCACGGTGGAATCGCTCCAGTTGAATAATCCACCCACGTCGATGAGAGCTTCGATGATGTACAACAGGTGCTTGTTCTTTTGCACCAGGAATAACCGCACCAAGAGCTTGTCCAAGTTGATTTGGGTGGAAAAGTCCACCACGAGCCGCTTGAACGCAAGGGTGATTTCCGCCATGGAGAAGTTGACACATAACCGATTGAGGAGATCATTAAACACGTCGTCGTCGACGTCATTGTTCACTTGGATGAGCAACTCCCGCACGGTAAGATTGTGGCAGGTATTGATGGCTTGTCTCAACGGAGTAAAGTACCCCAGCCCGTAGAAGAGCTGGAGCAAACCATTGGTGTATTCCACGGGGAACACCGGCAGCGTCAACAAGTACATGAGGGTATATTCGGGAAAGAACTTGGTGTCAACTAACTCTACTTGGCCGTCTTCGCGATGCTTCAATACCAAGTCCACCACCTTTTTAATAAAGCGAACGTCAACGATGCGGTCAACGTCCTCATCCATTTCTTGAAACAGGTACTCCTTCTTAGTCTTGGGGGACTTGGTCTTGGCGATCAGCTTCTTAATCAGCAGCCATGGCTCATTCTTCATGTAGGGAATAGCAATTCTCTCCCATTTGAAAATGTCCCGATCTTTTGCACAAGATTCGAGGGCACGAAACACCTCATCGAGTTCTTCACCTCCCTGTTTGCTCTGATCAACAAAGTTGTCCAGCAATACTGGCGTTACCCCGACAAAGCTGGGGGCTTCGGCTTTGGTGATGGCCTTGCCCAAACATTCACTCAACCGATTGGTACCCATTTCCACCAGAATCAAGTTGACGTCGACGTTGTTATCCTTGGGTTTAAGATTCACATACACCGCCACCGTCTTGCTTTGTTTAACGGTTCCCTTGATCGGCACCACCTCTTTAACCACCACTTCATCTGCCTCCGGGTGGGATCGCGACAGTTTGACTTCAAATGAATCTAAAAGAGCGCCGTAGGTGAAGTTTATGATGTGGATACCGCTTCCCAGCGACAACACTAGTCTATCTTGACAGGGGACGTGAATGGTGGCCACGGCGCCGTCTTGGAGAAGAGGAGCCACCGAGATCTCCTTGTGCTGGCCAAACTTGGCAATAGAAATCTTGGTCAATGTTTTTTGGTCAATATTAAGTTGGTAAAGACTCTCATCGCCGTAGCACCAGGCAAATTTACCTTCAAGCGCCACTGTCTTGGTTTCAACTTCATATATCTGGGTAGCGCCAATGGCAATGACCTGGTAGGTGACAACCTTGGCCGATTGGTACACCAATACTGCCACCGGTTGGTTATTACTCGAAGAGAATGCCGCGTATTTGAGCTGGCCGCTATTATTCAACTTCAAGTTGGGGTTTTGCGAGATAGCACCATCGACAAAATTAAAGCCATCGACGGAACCGTTTTCATAGATTAATGTAATAGAAGTGCCAGTAAATTTCAACGCCTTTACTCTTGCACTAAGGTCAAGGATGGCGGGGGTTGCGGTCTCATCATCATCGGCGTGGGTCACCACCATCAACGAGGCGGTGGAGCCATCAAACACGGCCACCGCGTACCGCTTCAAGTCGTCCACCACCAGGGTGTCCATGGCATCTACCATGGTTTTGGGAGAAAGCGGATACAGCCATACCAACTTGGGAGACGGCTTGATGAGGTAGGATGCAATGAGCGATTTGGAGATCCCCAAGTCAATCACCAGGGAATCGGGGGACACAAGTGGCAGTACCACAGCTCTATCCTCTAATCCCACTTTGGAAACTCGGGGAAGAGTGACCACAGGGTAAGAATCACTCAATCGAGGGACGGTCATGGTTGGTGAGATGAGGTGATGGATGCGATGCGATGCGAAAAATGAGATGGTAGAGATGGAGAGAAGGGGGAGGTGGGACGGGGGGGAGTAGAAGAGAAAAAGATTAGAAGAGGATGAGAAGAGAAGATTAAGGGAACAAGGAGGAATTCCATCGGTATCAAACGAAACTTTTCACTTTTACTAAATATTGGCTCATTCCATGGCGTCTAACTTCATTCTATTGACAAACATGGTAAACAAAGTTAAACTTCAAAACGTTGATTACGCACATTGTTTCTCATTGGTATTGTGAATACTAAGTTTGATTTTTGGACTAGCTAAAGATGATTATACGGTAACAACAATAGTCTTTCCGTGTAAATTACCTCTTTTGTGTGCTCTTTTGGTATTCTTTCACATACTGATGCAATCAACACTCTTGATTTATAAATGCATGGGTGTTTCTCCATTGTCATTTAAATGAAACAGTAGTTCTTTGTCTTTTGAATGCCATTGTTTAAACATATTTGGTTTTCGAAGAACTATATTTTAAATTTCGTATCCCATGCTTATATTGTTTTCTGACGCAAGAACTCTAAATCAGCTTACCAATTTAACTCAAAGGAGGTAAATACTTCAAACAGCAGGTATAGCCACACCTGATAGGGGTGGTAATTTGATTTTGATCGGTATAACCAAACACTATAGAAGCATTGTTTCGAACTTGGTTGGTATATAATCTATCGCAAAGTAGCTAAACTATTTCAAATAAGTTATACTCAATATAAGCATTAATTCAAATGTTTGGTGCACACGACAAACTTTATACTGAATTTAGTAAACAAATTCAATTGGCAATTAGACTAATATTAGATTGAGTCAGCCCGATAACTCCAAATCTTTCATCAACCTCTTGGCTGGAATCGCCTACGCTCAGTACTCTCTAATAACCCATATTAACGCCTTTTCTCTATCTTTATTCTATTGCTCTATAATTTCTAATATACACTAATATACATCTACCATCAAGGCAGATTAGCAAGCTTGCAAGAATTCAGGGGCAGCATAATGGTAGTCATCCACCACCACCTTGAATTCATCGGTTTCACGGTTGTAAGAATCAATCTTGAACGAAGTCAAGTCGTCAACGACAATGGAAGCACCAGCGGCCTTAACCTTCTCAGGGTCGTAAGTAGAACAGATCCCCACCACAAAGGCATCGGCACCCTTACCAGCAGAGATACCAGCAGGGGCATCTTCAAAAACAACAATCTTGTGGTGGCCAGCCTCGTAACCAAGAGTGTTTCTAGCATTTTGGTAACCCATGGGGTGGGGCTTACCCTTGGTGACCTTTTCAGCAGTGATAAACACATCGGGTTGTTCGATAGTCAAAAGCTTCAACCACTTGGTGGCCAAGGGCAAAGTGCCTGAAGTGACGATGGCCCATCTTTGCTTCTTGTTTTCGGTTTCAGTCTTAGAAATTCTGTCAAATTCCTTAACCAATTCAACGGCACCAGGAATGGGCTTAGCGTACTGGCCGAACGAGTCGGGAATCAGCCCTTCCCATTCGGTCACTTGTTCAACTTCAGCATCTTCAGGCGACCATTTTTGAATAACATCAAAGGTTCTGCACCCATGAGAAGTTCTAATAATTTCTTCCGGGTTAACATGAGGTCTGGTCTTGCCAAAGTCTCTCCAGAATTCAGAAATGGCTCCGGTGGAGTTGACAAGGGTTCCATCACAATCGAACAAGGCGGCGTGGATATAGAAAACGGCAGGTTGCTTAGATTTAGTCATAGTTGGTGGCGATTGGTGATCAGGGGGGGGGTGGCTTACTATTTATACTGTAAGTTTGTTTCATCATCTAGTAATTTTGCACCCATTGAAGCGAGGGAGTCTGTCCTGCATAAAAAGTAAGGACACATGCTTGAGATAATTTCGTCATCATGCATTGATAGAACTTGTGAATGGTTGCCCCTCTAGCCGTTGGGATGGAAAACCGTTCGTATTTAAAAGCAAGTCAGTTTAATTGGTTCGCGCTAAGTCCGGCAAAGACAGAAATGACAGGAGAAACAGAACAAGGGGCCACTGTCCAGCCGGGGGTGATTTTTGTGATTAACGCTATCAGTCCATACGATTGTCCCTAGATTAATTGCAGGTGGGTATTGCAGGTTTTAGGGTGACCCAGGGCCGGTTAAATATTCAATTATGTCATTGTACATGGGGACTATCCGCGCAAATTATCAAATACGTCATAGGGAGGAATGGCCACGGTTGTTGGGCATTGATTTATTAGGTCTAGATCGCCCGCTAATAAGCCATGTTCCCGGTTGATGCCAGTGGTGAGTGATCTTTCTTCTCAGTTTTGCTGCGAGCGAAGCTTCCTCACCGGATCTCAGAAAAAGAAAGAATAGTGTCTGGCAACAAGATGCCGAACCACGTGAGACATCCAACAAAGGCAGGCGAGAGTGCAGGCGGTTAACACGTTCCTAGGATAACCACCTTCATCACGAGCACCCCTGTACCCGTTCCGATAACTCCCATACTGAATAGGGTTTAACCACAGCGAAAAAGAATGGCGCCAAAAGAACCGAAATCGCCCCTCGACCAGACCAACGTGGACGAGAGGGGGCCACTACAATTCTGACCTAATCGGTGCCATCGGATCACCACCTCAACCTAATTCATCGTATAGCATCGACTCGGATGCCAACGGTGGCGATTCTATCCACCATCGGTGTCATCGGTGCCCTCAGTAGACAGCAACTACTGTTGAGTTTATTGCTTATCTACCACAGTGGTTTATTGTCATTTGGATCACAGAACTATACCCGTGGACACTCCCACTATCGCTAATTGTTTATCTCGCCCTCAACCCATTCTTTATCAATCATTGACAAAAGGATTGTTTCAGACCTCTTGGCAAGCAAGATGACGGATGGAGTCCCGACATTCTCGTTCTGCACAGGGACGAGGGGGTTGATCCCGTCAAAAAATAATTCGGCATCGAGGGAAAAGCAATGGGAAGGATAGTTCGAATCCGTTGGTGTGCGCGCCATCGACGACTGACTGTCAATGCCGCCAATGACCGTGGTTGATGTTGACGCCGATACCTCGCCGGTGGAAGTGGTGTCTAGTGATGATGAAGAGAATGAGGTGGAAGTGGTGAGTGTCAAGTCCCAGTCGGCGCTGTTGTTGGCCAACCCCAAACCCCAGGAGAGATCGGGGGCCAAATCGTTGGCCGGGGTGGAGTGTCCTATTTGTTTTGATACCGTCACCGCCGCCACTGTCACTCAGTGTGGCCATATTTTCTGTCTCGACTGTATTTACCAGAGTGTGCTGAGTTCTTCGGCCCGGGGCCAGGCCAAGCATGGCAAGGGCCTCTGTCCGCTTTGTCGGGAGAGTGTTACATTTAAGGATACCGTGGTACTTCGGATGAAGAAGGTAGTGGTGGCGGTTGCTCCGGTACTTGAGGAGAAGGGCGCCGATGATATTGTTGTTGGAAACCCGGAAGAAGTAAAAAGAGCAAAAGTAGTGAAGACAGTGGATTAGAAGGTTCAAGAAAGTCGAAACAGCAGAATTTTATAGAATTGATTGAGCCGGCTCGATCAGGAGATTTACATATAAAATATAAATGTAATTGATTGAATTGGGCGAAGGTAATGGAAGAATAGGGGGTGTAAGGAAGTTAGAGGAAGTGAAGAAAGTTGAAGGAAATGACCTAATCATGACAATTGGAGCGTGATTTTAACCATTTGACAATTGGACACAGTGCCTCACGGGGAGGATTTGACTTGTATTTATGTTATTAAGCTTGTCACTGGTGGGTATTGGGGTTCGAACTTGCAAACTTACAGAAAGAATTATTTTGATTACGTAATTTTGCACTTTTGCGGCCTTGAAGGCTCGAACGCACGCTTTTTAGAGGCTAAAAATCCGTTTTTCAAACTGTTGTAACTCTGGGTGTAAACGTCCCCACATTGTCTGAGGACCACTTTTTTGCTTCTCTTGGAATAATCTACAACTTCCTTTGATTTCTAGAGATCTTTTTTTGTATCGTTCGAATGATCAGTTTTCCTCCAATTTGGTTCCAATCATTGATTTGAGCCCTGACCTTCAGTGGTGACGGAGCCCTGGCATTGCCTATTGAAGCCCGAACAAAGGGAACCATATAGTGTACAAATGGACAATTGGAAAGAGGTCTAGGTTTTTCTTTACTGCTTATTTCTTTGGATCAATTGAAATTTTCCCTTTCCTTCATCGACTGGCCCAAACTTGTTGTAGGACTTTAGCCAATATTAATTACAGCACTCTGACCTGGGGAGACAATTGCTTAAAACTCCAACATAATCCCCGGTCACAACAGCGGTCTGAATAAACTTAAATTCATATTAAATGTTAAACAAGGGTTGGCGAAGCCACACCCAGTGTCGTATTCGTTTGAAAATGTCACAAAACTATCCTTCCATCTGTCACAGCTTCTTCATCGATCACAATCACTAAATACTAGTGTCAAATTCTACAACCTAATCTCTACAGTTCCTTATTCTCCATCGCCTACATTTCCGTTACTGTCGTCTACATCTGTTTCTCCTCTTCTTTTCCTTCGCTTGCCTCCCTTCCTCACTTCGTCGCTTCCCCCCCTTTGTGACTACCTAGTCAGGTCACTCTCGTACTTAGCACTGCCATAGGGCCACTACGGTGCCCCACGATTTGGTGCGGCTCACTACCATCGATCCTCATGAGCGACGACCTTGAACTACATACCATTGGGGGGGATGGCTCGATTAACGATACTACCGATGCCCCCATTGATTCAGCATCACTAAGGTTATCTATTCAATCGACCGATGCGTTGTTTGACCATAGCTTGGACGATGAAGGACTCGTTACCCCCGGAATCGATGCCATTGATGAAAATGATGACTTGGAAGAGAGCCACCCGGCGGTTGAACTGGCCCCCCCGGCTCCACAAGAGTCTGAGGAGGTGTCTGCGTTTATGAAGGCCTGCCAGGAGGGCGATCTCGACGCCATTACCAAGTTGGTTGCCACTGATCCCGACTTATTGACCGCTACTCACCTGGAGGGCATTACCGGGTTGCACTGGGCAGCGATAAATAACCGGTTACTGGTAGTAAAGTACTTGGTGGGACAGGGATGTGATTCCAACGCGTTTGGCGGCGAGCTCCGGGCGACTCCATTGCACTGGGCGTGCCGGAATGGCCTTGTCTATATTGCTGATTACTTGATGACTCATGGCGGCGCTGATCCCACTCTAAGGGATGCCCAGTCTTACAATCTGTTGCATTTGGCAGTGCATTCGTCCAATATCATGTTGGTAACCTACTTACTCTTTACTTGCTGTGATCCAGCCAATCAGCTGGTGCACACGCTTCATGTTGATGATACTGATGATCACGGTCGTACTCTGTTGCACTGGGCTGCTTACCAGGGCGACATTTTGACGGTAAATGCCCTTCTCAAGTTTGGCGCTGATGTCTCCACCACTGATGAGCAACTGTTTATCCCCTTACACTGGGCGTTCATGAGGGGCCAGCGTAATACTCTAGCTCGATTGGTGGAGGCCGGGCTGGATATCTATGCTAAAACCAACGCCGCCAAGGACTCATTTCTGGTGGCCAAGGACATGAACTGTGAAGCATTATGGACCAAGGTGCTTCGAGAAGATGGCAGAGTGGCTCCAGATTGGCACCCCAAGCTGGTACTGGAGAGAGAGATCTATGTTGCCAAGGCAGTGACGTTTTTGGCGCCGTATGTGGTGCTCCCCATCTGCTTAAATCTTTTGTCGTTTGCCAATGGCGGGTTTATTGGTCGCCTCTTTGCCGCCATTGTTGTTATTTTGGCTACGGTGGTGATAATTACCAAATGGGTGGCTCCCGTGTACATAAAGGACGAAGTGTCCCTCGCCAAGACCCCCTTCCTTGCCGGGATCTTTTCTGGTACTGCTTTCTGGTGTATTATTGCCGTGGTATTTGTGTTGGTGCCCGCTCTCTGGCGGAGCCATTACTTTACCTGTGTGGTGATCATGGCTCTCATTGGTGGCTTTTCCTTTTGCTTCTACAAAACGATGGTGATCAATCCCGGTTACGTTCCCATCCCCGCTGATAACAAAATCGTCATGGAACAAATTAGGGATCTTATCAATGCCGGTAAGTTTGATACTGACGAGTTTGACATTAACCTCTTTGTTCGAAAACCGTTGCGGCTGCGGTACCTGCGGCATCTGAAGCACATTATCGCCAAATTCGATCATTATTGCCCCTGGGTATATAATGAGATTGGTGTCCGTAACCACAAGCTTTTTCTTACGTTTGTTTACTGCCTCAATTTGGCCATCTTGGTGTTTTCATATCTTTGTATGGCCTATTTCGACCGGAGCCGCCATCAAACCAGTGGTTACGACTCTGATGAAGATGCCTGCTGGTTTTTGGATGAAGACATGTGCTTTGGCTTCCGCTACCAACCCTATATGTTTAATTTGATGTTGTGGTGTGGGTTACAATATATTTGGTTATTTATTCTTACCGTGGTGCAACTGTTTCAGGTGGTTAGAGGTGTTACCACTTGGGAGTTGATTTCGATGCAAAATGGTAAACGGGATGCTAAATATAATCACCTGACGGTGCCCCTGGACTTTGTGTCGGCCACGGCGGCGCCGCCACCCCCGCAGCAGGTGGCCCCGGTGACCAAGTCGTCGCGGCTCCAGCTGTGGTTGCGGGTGATTGGTGTCGACCAGTTCTTGTTAACTATAAAGCTTACAGTGGGGGAATTCCTTGGTAAGGACCCCAACGTGCTTCGGGAACCCACGGTATTCCCGGGAGATTGTGGGCCCAAGCAAAACTGGCTTGACTTTTGGTTTTTGGGTGATACCGCTTGGGAAAATTTACTTTTATTACCCATCGAGGGTGAGGCCAATTGGGATGGCCAAGAGGTTGATTACTACCGATTGTATGAATGGCCAGTGAGGGCGTAATTGTCGTAATAAAAGTACTTAATTATAACCTGTGGTTGTTTAAAACGATGGAAAGACCTGGCACTCGATTTTAAGAGTTATAAATTAAAATGGGTGACCCAATAACCACTAAAATTGTCATCAAAACACTAAATAGTAACCGGTTTTGACTAAATTCGAAACGGGTTGGCAACCTTTCTTTGTTCAACTTCACCTCGAGAAACATCAATCATGTGCTCCCAGTCGACGGGACTCATTTGGTTACCGGCGCCGCTTCTAGACACCGCAAACACCACTCCCAAATCATTGGCAGCGGTCAGTAAATAGTAGTGATTACCATCACCCAAGGAAATGATCGATGCCCGGACAATATCACCCGGGCGGAACAGATCAACGATCTTGACCTTGTCTCTATCGGTACTACGAACGTCTTGGGATCGGATCACTCCTCGGTACAGCTCTCCAATGTCTCTTGCGGTGGCACCAAATGCGGCACTCAGGGCAATGGCTTGAAGCAGCAGCATAGGGGCAGCGCCAGCGCCAGGGGGGACGCTACCCAGGGAGATGAGGCCATTGGCGCCGATGCCGCCATCGGTAAGAACGTTGGTGACGTCTCGAGTACTTACCAACTCACACCAGGCCTGCTTGGTCAGAGTCTTGGTGATACGGACAAGAACAATGTCGCCTTCCTTGGGTAAATGTGTTCGAGAGATCCGTAACTGTTCTCGTTGCAGCACCACCTTGATTTCGGTGCCATCGATAATCATCTCACCACACTTGGTGGCGGTGATCATGGGCACGACGTCGTTCTGTCGTTGAATCATGGATACAGTGGCACCAGACCCTGCGGTAAACTTTATTATTTCATCTCCTTCTTGTTTTAATTGGGGACTAAGGTATTGCCCTGGTACAACCTTCATTTGGTGGGATGAGATGATGGGTGCGGCTCAAATCGGTGCATTCATCACCATGGCCTACCCTGCTTTTATCGATAATAAACCTCCCACCATCACTCTTAAGGAATATGATGATGCTGATTGGGCTGATACTACTTGTTTGGACCACCGTCGTAATGAGTATGTAGTGGTGGTGATGGAGGATCCTGGCAAGGAAGTGGCATTTATCAATAAGGACGATTGGCCAGTATTGGACCAGATCTTCCGGAGTGCTCAAGGTAAATTTGCTCTGGGAGATGTTACCAAGCAGTAGGGTAATTCGGCGACTAACTAGATAATAAATAAGGACAGTGACGATTAGGGCATTGGCATTAGGGCATTGGCCGGGGCGCCATCAGACATTGGCAGCGACGACGGTACCAAATATACATTGGAACCATATAGAAGTTAATGCGATTTCGCCATAGGTATCACGCCGGCTACTATCCCCTTGCTCTTCAGGCCTAGCCCTAACCTCGAAACCTCCCTGCATATAACTCAACACACTATAAAAGTCGCGATGCCCCCACCATAAAACTAATTTGGCACGGATGAGTGATGAAGGATGTTATGGAGCCACAGAAACGTGCCGGTTCTCGGTACCTTCTATTTCGGCTTCATTACAATCGGTAGTAGTTGATTTGCGTACCGATCCCTTGGTTCTATCCCAGACAAAGGCCCGGTTTATCGTGTGCTATCTCTTCAATAGATAGACCACTTCATGCCCGGGCAACATTTTGGCATTGATTAGTACATTGTAGGAGGAGTTTAAACCATTGATGGGGTTAGTCTGACTGTTAGACTGGCTTTTTCGTCGTCACTAGCGTCGAGATCCCTGGGTTTAGATCGGTTTTCGAAACAGTAAACATCTGTCTACCACTCCACCACTCCGTCGATTGGGAATAGTACCTGTTCAATGAGGTGTTCGTCTTTATGGCCTTTACTGGCGGCAACCACCTACAACCATCTACACACTTAATAACTCCAACTCCACGGGAATTTCAACAAAAACAATGGAAAACAACGATGTATTAGATGTCGTAAGGACGATATTTGTAAAATGAAATTAATTTATCGTCGTTATCGTTTACTGGTTAAAACCTACTTCTGCAGCAGATGTCATTTCCATATTGGATGTTGACTCGGCCATAACTGGAATGTCGAACATGAGCACGAACCAGTCATATGCGGTAAGAATGTTACAGATATTCTCTCCTAGTTAAATGAGGGTTGCACCAACTCTTTCTCGTAATTCACTTGTCATTTTTATAATCATGATGTAAGTTCGATCAAGTGAAGAGATCTTCAGTGGTTCCCTACTTGCTTGCAATAGCTTTTCATAATTTTTCAATGTAGCTAATTCAGTTTTGAAAATTAAAAACTTCAACTGGGTTAACTTCTGAGGTTGACAGTACCCAAAAGAGTTGGTGATTTGGCCTTGAAATTAATTGCATGCCTGACCAAAAAAACTTGAAATCTATACTACAATATCCCTATTTGCTCCACTGACAAAGTCTTACTTTCAAGTTAAGAATTAACAAGACCATTTTGATAATGTCCAAAATTACCGCTAGTACAATGTTTTGAGCTTATTTCATATACACTGAGCTTTCCTGTTATCATCAGGAGCATCCCATACTTACTTATATATCCCATAGTTGGGTGGTATGGTAGCTATTTTCTCAATTATTTGTGATAATATTAGCCCGAAGATGTACATACCGCGTCATGCAACACGCTTTTAGACTCGTGAATATGCAGTGGACAAAAACAAGCCATTATTAAACGAGTACGCCACACAACCAGGTAGTGTTTACAGTTGTACTACAATTCAAATCCAGTCTATACCTAAATCAGACGGAAACCACAAGCAAAATTCCCCATAAAACAAGCTATCCTACACTGGTTAACCCTATTATGTATACTATTTACTATTTCACCTGCACATCCGATGTGTAGCAAGAAATTATTAATATATATTTCCCCCATTGCACAGAATTTTCCCATGGTTAAATCTTCATACTTGTTCAACCTTGGTTTGGCATTGGCAGTGGTGCCTCTCCAGTTCTCCATCAAGAGAGGCAATGGCGGTGAGATTGATACAAACAAACGGGGCAGTGTCGAAATGAGTTTGGCCCAGGAACTATCTTTTTTCATCAGTGAAATTGAAATTGGTGGACAGAAGCTTGAAGTGATGGTGGATACCAATAGCGCCGATCTTTGGGTTCCTCTGAACCATGTGGAATGTCTTGATTATTTTCATGATGAGATACCAACTGCTTGTACCGATTATGGTCTGTATGCCACTGACAAGCTGCAACTGTGGAATCTCAACTCAACGGCTGCTAAATTTCATGTTGATTACGTAATCTATAATGACGATGATGTTGAGGTCGAAGGAGTGTGGGGACAAGATGATGTTGTCATTGGCGGACAAACCATCAAGCAATTGCTGTTTGTTGTTGCCAATAGTACTCAATCAAAAATTGGAGTTCTTGGGATTGGTTTGCCCAATTTGGAAGATACCGTGGCTCAACTGTACGAAGATACCGAACCGTATATTTATGAAAATTTACCCATGCGGATGAAAAGCCAAGGTATTATCAAGAGAACCGTATTTCTGATGTTTATGGAAAAAGGTGATTCTGAGCAAGGTAGCATATTGTTTGGTGGGATTGATACGTCCAAGTTCAAAGGTAACTTGACAACAGTTCCTTTGGTTCAGGTGGAACATGACGAACACGCTAGTATCACCATCTCTACAAATGGCATTTCGCTCATTCAAAATGGCCTGTCGTATGAAGTGCTGAATAATACTCGTGCTGCATTACTTGACACTAAACTGGTACTTTCCGCCTTTCCTGGGTATCTCTACGAAAATCTTGTTACTCTTTTGGATGGTTATGAAGAAGACTTAGGGGCTCAAGTCAACTGTAAGTTCCAAAAGAGTGACATGCAATTGGCAATTGACTTTTCTGGGACCACGCTTAAATTCCCCGTATCTGAATTGATTCTTTCTTATGCTGGTAAGTGTTTCTTGGGCATTACCGAATCCTATTGGGACTATATTATTCTCGGTGATAACATTATGCGTCACGCCTACTGGGTATACGATTATGATAATAAGGAAGTGGCGTTTGCTGAAGCCAATTTTGATGGTGGAGATTCCAAAATCATTGAAGTTGCATCGGAGATTCCTTCAGCGACGAAAGCTAAGGATTACAACCACACCAGTATCCCCACTAGGGTAAGTGAACCATACCTCACTACCACCATTGCTCCTGTTGTTGCCCTGTGGGCTTCGAGTGATTCTAGTCGTGTGTCGAAGTCGACCACCACCCTGAGTTCAGCATCTGGCTCGTCGGATACGAACTCTTCCAGTTCCACTCAATCAGGTATGGGATTTGCTCTTACCATGCCTTCTATTTGTTTCCTTTTTGGTTTGCTCCTTTTATAGACATGTTCATAACGTAAGTGTGAGATTTATTTATAAAAACTTAATACCATTGAAGATAAATCACATAGTTGCCAGAATAAGCTAATTAGCGTCAATGATGTTATTCTCACTTGTCACCCTTTACATGAGCAATGAGATTTGATGAAACTTTCAATCAGTTTTAATTTACCCATAAGCAAATACTTACTCTAATTACTGTTTACTACAAACAATTTGGAAGTGTTTGAAACCCCAATCATATACTTCTTTCCATCTCTTACTCGAAACATCGCAATCCCTATCGAGTGGTGCAAGTAGTAGCTCTTATCACCTTTTCCTTTTTCATGGGTATAAAAAGATAGCTAGTTTCCCCAAACTTCAAAAATTTCCTACCGCGACACCCATCGATATGATGTTGTGCTCAATACGATCATGCAAGTACCCACGTACACCCTGCTCAATTCATAAGCAAAAGAATCACAAAATCAACATCGGCTCAGTATGATGACCTCTACGCAAGCAATACAAATAGAAACCACGCGTGCATCGTCCTACGTCTGAATTGGTAACAATCAAATGGAGAAACAGGGCTGGGCTTCGTATCCAAATAAGGTCCCCGGATCAAAACTACCTAATCCATACTAAACCAAGATTCGCTGCCGATTGATTTGGGCAGTGGCATCGTCTAATAATCATCCTGATACCCAGCTATTATTAACCGGGCGATATGCAATAAATGTGCGCATGCAGTTTTGTTATTATCGCTGGCCGATGTTGCAGCCATTAGTTGGATAAGCCATGTTTAGGCGATGTATTGAGATGGCGTAATCGAATGATAGTTGTGCAAAGGGTATTTCCCAAAGCCTAGATAACCCCCGATGTTATCTCCCTATGGAAAATGGCTGACCTTTTTTCAAATTGAGAAACGACCAGCATTCCCATGCTTGAAATTTCATCTGATGACAATAGCTTAGCTGTGCATATCCGGGCATCATCGATGATGCACATGAGCGGAATCATAATTGTTCGAAAAAACTTCCATTACACTTGACCAACCATGGTGAAGCCATCCTATTTATTCAACATTGGGTTGACATTAGCAGCGGTTCCTCTTCTGT